>CM029603.1:84328841-84572271 GCA_017311375.1 Mytilus coruscus
CTTCCATTGGTCTCCTTTTTCAAGGTAAATATGTTTCCATTGATAAACATGACAGAATTTATGCAGAAATACGTTTCAAAGATATTATTTTGCATGTCCCTGCACAACAATCGAATTCCAACAGTGGACAACAAATCTCTTTAAAGATTTGGCGGCTTTCACAACATTGTTAGTAACGTTATTCCGAAAACATAATTTGCCTTCGTGTGTTGATGGTTTGCCTTCGGAATGATTTAAATCATCTTTTGGAAAAGGACGTTAGTCACTTCTTCCTATGTATTATCTTCCTCCATCAATTTAAGATATTTCAATTAATCGGGATAGATTTTTACTTTTTCAATACCATTTTAACATTGTACGTACGACTAATCGAAACTATGCAAATGCGGGTCAAATGTTCACCTATTCACTTCCAAACCTCCTAATTTTATTAAAAATCTGTTTTATATTGTTGTGTTAAATAGGTTATGAGGAGTTCAGATACAAATACAAAGGTTTATTTAAATATATTATTACCTTGTATATGGGTTCCGAACAGGATTGCTCGTAGTATTTTAAAGACTGACTTTTATAGTTCGTAATTTAAAAAAAAAAACAATCGCTTGTTTTGTGAACAATATAAAGGGAAAAAAAAAAAAAAACAGATCCATTTACTAACATGAAACAGTGTTGAGTGTACATTATAATCATGTTGGTCGTCCCATCGACTAGACAGGATGGCTTCCCATGACTTTTCTAAATCAGCTGCTTATTATATTTGAGTTTGCTTACCGGTATTGTGCCAATTTTTTGAAATAGCTTAGAATTGTCAAGTTGCCAGAAATAACTCCGTTAAAGTAAAAAATAAAGACAGGGTGATTTGGGGAATGTATGATTACCAATGACACATCATCTATAGACCAAAAACGAAAGATAAAAAAGAAAGACTTCCGTACTATTTCCATAATTTGCAGAACTTATGGTAAGCTTTAAAAAGCAAAGCCTCGAGCATCACTGAAGAGACATTGATCGTCGAAATGCGCATCTGGTGCAGAAAAATGGGTACCGTTTATGTTATTACTACCACTGGGTCGATGCTCTGCTGGTGGACTGATAGTCCCGAGGGTATCACCAGCCAGTTGCCAGTACTTTCGTACTGGCATGAAAATCGGATTTTGTGTTATTAAAATTTGCTGTTACAAAATTTTGGAAATTATTTAAAGTTAAGGAATTTATCTTTCTCATGCAAAGCTCTGATTCCTTGCCCAGCTTTGGCTATACTTTTGGTCCTTTCTGGTTTATAGCTCTTCATATTTTAATAAGCTTTGGATTTTCAAATATTTTGGCCTCGAGCATCACTGAAGAGACATTGATTGTCGAAATGCGCATCTGGTGCAAAAAATTGGTACCGTTTATGTTATTATTAATACAGCAACATGTTAAATAATGAAATATTAAAACCTACTCCCGGATCAGTATTACAAACATTTACAAAAAATCTAATATGAAAGACAGCAACAAACGACAGACTATGGGAAACGTGACTAAGTTAAACACTTGTGTTTGATTCAGTTGTTCTTTTGAACAATAAAATATGTTAACTAACTAACGACAGCCACCAAACTACAATAATATAGCTTTAAACGATACACCCATATAGTGGCGGGATTTAACATTTTGTAAGAGTTCAATCATGTACTAACCTTGGCCAGTTAAGTTTGAATTACAACATTATAATGAACACAAACTGTACATATGTTTTGAAAGGATTACCCATTCTCATTCTGGGGGTTATCTACCTTCAGTTGATATTGATATTTTCAGAACAACCAAAAACATTATACTTTGGACTTTTTCCACGAAATTTTCATCTATTTTGTCTTTTAGGGTAACTAAAAAAAATGAAGTTAATAAAATATGTATAAACGAATGTAGCTATATAACGATTGACTTCTGATTTTGATCCAGTGCGAAAATATAGTTCAGACGATCCGATTTAAGATATGCCAACAATGGTTTCAACATAGCTGTTGTAAATTCGGCCACTAAGATAATTGTATTGTATTCAAATTCAATTTTGATTATGCAGTAAAACTGTTTGAAGACCATATTCTCTTTAAAGTTTTATAGCAGACATTGAACATGTTATATTTTTAAGATTTTAAGATACATACTTAAAATACTTTCAAAAATGTTATTTTGCAAGTGGCTGGACAATAATCAAATTACAACAGTAGAGGTATATCTCTTTCGAGGATTGACGTCTCTAACAAGATTGTAAGTCATTTGATTTTGCTTGTTTGTATCTTTTTAAAACATTTCAAAATTTCCAACAAAAGTTTTAAATATTTGTTAATTAATTTGGTATAACATGTAACGTGTGACGATTTTAAGAAATCAAAATAAGGACATTAGATCTATGTTATTCAATTGGTCATATATCTTAAGATGATTGTGTCAGTGGTGATGTTACCCTGTATCCTTTTTAGACACGATACTTTACTGTAGCAGAGATGAAATAATTCTTATCAACATTGAAATCAAACCTTGCTAATGAAGAATAGCATTATCGATTTAATGCTATACAATTGTACAATTTTGAATAGTAGAACATATTTTAGAATAATAAAATCTTTGCACTTATTGTATTCTGTCCCCAAACTGATATGATAATTACAGTTAAGTATGATCATTATGTTAACCTATAACTAATATAACTAAAAATTGTAACTTCATTATGCAATCCATTTTTTCAATTACATTTTTCGAAAATTTCCAAGATTTTATTTAAATGATGTCAAAAGTCATTCCAAAACTCCTCAGTAAATAGTTTTGTTTTAAAAGTAATTCATGTATGAAAGTTAATGATCTACCTTTTCAGCTTTTATTTTTTTTTTTTTACATTGTAAAACAATGCATTGGTTAATTTGCATTCTTTGTGTAGTCTAACTTATCCGATTTTCTTAGATGGTCCTGCATCATTCTCATTACCGATTGTAAACAACATTAATGTTTGATCACTGTTTCAATTACTGCTAGGTGAAAACGCACAAAGGACTTCCAATACATTTGTCATAATTGTCTCACATACCCTTGGTCTACACCCTTACTACGGTACCATTTGTAAGAGATAAGAAAATAAGGATTTAAATTGATGCTATTGAATTAACCAGACAACTGAAAGCCTTCTGAACTCTGTCTTTTTTAGTTTGTCAGATTTTAGTATAATCGACAAGATATAAGTTAATATAGAAAAATATCAACAAATATTGCTATTTATATTTCTGGAGATTTCATACCAATGAAATTAACCCTATGTTACAAGAAGCCTATGAAATTAATAAGTCCTTGTATAATGACAAAATTCATAGTTGGTATAGTTTTGCTCTAAATATATTACAAAAGCAGAATTAGATAATATAAAACCTGCTTATACAAATTCTAGACCACTTTTCAAGCTAAAATAGATTTGAAATCCTGAATCTGAATCTTTGACAGCAGTTGATGACTTTATAAAGAAATCTTCATACTTGCAAAATGAACGTTACACTATCATATCTATGTTTTTTTTTTTTTTTTTGTATGCTTATACTTGTAATTATTGACTATTGTGGTGTTAATAAGTACTATATTTTGTGTTTTTGCTTGACTCACATATGTGTAATTTCAAATAAACTTCTTTATGTATACCGATAAAATTATAATTCTGATCGAGTTAAACAGACATAACAAAACTAAAATCATATTGTTTTCATTCAAGGTCTAAAATGGTATCCACATTAGAAGAAGTTGTCGTTGATTATTGAATGAGAAAGACAAATTATTTTTAAACCATTATTGCTTCATGTTGTTTAAACAAAACCGTGCGCGATATGAAATAAGAGTTTCATTATCGTGTTCAGAAGATCCGAATTAAAATATACAAACACTGATATCGACGTAGCAGTTATTATCATATTTACAAAGAATTTGTAATCATTGATAATGCAGTAAAACTCTTTAAATACCAGATTTTTAAAAATTTTATTGCAGACCTTGAATATGTAAATTTTACATAAACCATTGATTTTCTTTTTAAAGTCATTGTGTTTGCATTAATGAAATTATATATTTTATGCAAACCTACATTTCAAAAATGTTATTTTGAAGGTACCTGTACAACAATCAAATTACAAAATAAAATCTTTCGATGTTTCACGGTTCCATGGTTCTATAAAACTAATGTTGCCTCATGTATTGCTAGTTTGCTGTCGCAATGATTTAGTTTTTGTTCTACTGAATATTTTTCTTTGAAAAGTGTCTACTAAGATTTATAAATTTGGGTGAATTTAATTTGGTATTATTTGTAAAGTGTACCATTTTCAAGAAATCAAAATCCAGACGTTGCGATTTATTTTATTGATTTTTAAAAGAGCTTTAGGTAATATGAATTTTGTCAATGGTAAGGTTATCCTGTATCAGTTATCTAATAAGGATACGATATTTAAGTAGTGCAGATCTTCTTAAAATATAGATCACACCTTGCTTTGAGGAATAGCATTATCGATCTGAGGCTACACATTTGCACTTTTTTTATTAGTAGTACATATTTCCATTACAATAAAGGTTTGACGCTCTAACAACATTGTTAAAATCTTTATTCTACAAAATGATAATTGTCTTCCTGTATTGCTGGTTTGCTTTTGCAATGATCTTAATGATCTTTTAGAATAACAGTTGCAATTTTCTTCCAAAGATCTATTAATTTATGTCCATTTGATTTGGTATTAAAATGCAAATATGGACATTCAAAGTGCTGATATAACTTAAGGGATTTGAATTTTGACAGTGGAGAGGTTGCTCTGTATTCTTTTAGGACAAGCTAGTTTACATAGGCAGGGATGACGAAATTCTTAACAAATACGGAATATCATTATCGGTTTGGTGCTATTCATTTGTGCATTTTATTAGTATTACATATTTTCAGACAATAAAATCTTTGGACTTTGGACTACTTCAAATTGAATTTCTTGTATTTTGTCCCAAAATAGAAACGAAGATCAATAAAGCAACGGAATATCGATAGCTATTTATAATTTTCTTTTTGCATTATTTCTAAACATATGTAAATTTTGTTTTGATTTAATGTCTTACTGTTTTTAAAAAAAATAATCAATAAGACAGTTTATATTTATGTTATTCGATTGATAAGACAGTTTAAGGTCAGCTGAATTCTGTCTTTCTTGTAATATTACAGATCGCAGAGTAATGAACTAGATTCTATGTAAACATATATGAACAAATCGATATATTACGATAAAGTTCTGATTGTGATCACGTTCTGAAGTTGATATAAAACTAATATGAAAATTGTTCATTCAATCCTCCAAAACGGTATCCCATTTGGTAAAGTTGTCGTTACTTAATCCTGAATGCGGAAGGCAGAAAATTATAAAACAATATCACGATCACAAAATCCTTCTTGTAAACAACAACGACCTAGGTTATACCATCGCTGATGGCTACGACTCAATTAAATGTTGTGCCAGCATCCTATCGAGGCTGTTGTCTGCATGTAAACAACTACGACCTAGGTAATGCCATCCCTGATGGCTACGACCCTAATTAAATGAGGGTCTACATTGTACACGTCAGAAGGCCGTACTTAAAACCTGCCAACTCTTGTTGTAAAATATGCTCATTAAGATATTTGTTTTGTGTATTCAAATTTATCATATTAAAATTGTCTGAGAATAACCTTGTATCTTATAGATTTAAGACTAGACATTGAAAATATGGTTTCGTTTCATGATAATAATGTTAGCCATATATGGATACTATTTCTTTGTTATATTATAAAAATCTGTCAGTATGTATGTACCAATCACACTGATATGCAACACTTCCGTTTGCCCATTATTGACTACATAATCTGTTTGCATTGATGAATATGCAGAATGTAATGCCGAAATACGTTACATTATTTTGTATGTACCTACAGACCAAACAGATATCAAAAGTCCCCATATGTTCCTGGTTTACTGTACCTACAGACCAAAAAAGATAGGGTGCAATCAACAGTTTTTTCTATGACGTCATATTTGAGGGACCATGCATAAGTGACCATTAGTGGTGGTATTGCTAATAAAGATACTTGTATAAAACTAGATATCACTGGAATCAGAATTTTCTCTAATTTACAATGAAATAAAAATAAAATGTTCTATATATTTTATTGGAAATGGATAAAGGACAACAACCTTATGGCTGTTGATTTGCAAAAGTAAAATCACAAAAATACTGAACTCCGAGGAAAATTCAAAAGGAAAGTCACCAATCAAATGGCAAAATCAAAAGTTCAAACACATCAAACGAATTGATAACAACTGTCATATTCTGACTTGGTACAGGCATTTTCTTATGTAGAAAATGGTGGATTGAACCTGGTTTTAAAGCTACCTAAACCTCTCACTTGTATGACAGTTGCATCAAATTCCATTATATTGACAACGATATGTGAACAAAACAAACAAAAACAATAGGTAAAATGTCACAAATAGGGTAAACCTTCTGCAAATGTTCGAGGGAAGGAATGATGTCATTAATTACACTGCGCATAACATCTGATTGCTCAATCATTTCGTTCTTTTTTTTTTTAATAAAATAGGTTCAAGCGACCTCATTTTTCAACAATTATTCCAAATAGTGAGAAATTTCAATAGAATACCAAAGAAATATCAATTCTATATTTATTATTAAATTGTTTTTAATCGTCTGTTTAAATGGTGATAAGTGTAATGCTTCAACAATTCTATTGCGAATAATGCCTTTTAAAATATTGATATTAAATGTTCCGATTGACGCTATAATTTACCTTTTCGTCTTTGCAAACAAGGGACACCATTGAAAAAATTATTATGTTTTGTATATTCAAAAATGCATAGTTCTTTATTTTTCCCTTCGTATTATCGTCAGTTACCAGTTATTGATTATATACTTTTTTTTAAAATTCAAGACGTTCAGGCATTTTTATTAAACGGGATTAAGTTTTCGCCAGCACACAAAATACCTCAATTTGTCAGAAACTATTTCGACAGATATAACTAAAGCAGCGAAGGTTGCAGTCATAAAAAAATATCAAGAGACATTCAACTTATAGAATTAAATGCTGATGTATGAGGTTAAATATCTGTATAATTATGTAATAAGGACTCTAAATCATTAAATTGACATGAGTTGGATTTAACCAATATTAAATACCAACATTGTTTTAACCTTACCTATTCACCTCCTCATCTCTCAATCTTTTCAATAAGAATTTGTTTATTGTTTTTAAATGGGTTCCGATTAGAAAATAAATATATTTCAATTAGTTAAGACACACAGAAGGTTCAGAATGAAAACTTGCCTATCAGAGAAATACTTCTTGCTAAATGTGTTAGAAAAAAACAGAAACCACTCACTTGTATATCAAAATATTTCATGCTTGTTTTTTTTTTCTGATACGTTATTGATTGTATCTGTTTTATCTTAACGTTCATATGAACTTAACAGATATCTACAGAAAACGGGATTGTCATTAGTGTTTTCAGGTTTATCGTAGGTTTATTTAACAGCAGTTAATACGACAGACTTTCGTAATGTAATTGTCATAAATCCACTTGTAACTATTGTTTTCAATGGTATACAGAGTAAACAGATAAATGGCAGTTACATTTAGTTATATGAAATAGGATTGTATGAATAATTTTGAAATCCACTGCTTATCATACTTTGAGTTTACCTTCATTAAATGAGACCATTCTTTAAAATTGACAAGTTGTCTGAAATAACACAGTTATGTTTACTATAAGAACAAGGACATGTGGCATAATTACAAATAAGACAACCGTCCTTAGAGACCTGCTCTTTTATTTAACCATATGGCACAATCATGAAAGTGCTCATGTCGGTGATCGCAATCGATTGAAAAGGATTGTATGACTTCTAAATCAGATGCTTTGTATATTGACAGTTTACTTTTACTTATTTTGACCATTCCATGAAATAGCTTACAATAGTTTGAAATAACACCTTGAAGTTTAATATCAAAATAAGATGTGGTATGATCACCAATAACACAACTATCCACAGACTAAAACCGAGAGGTGTAAACATTTACGCCTTTGAAAAACTGGAAAACGAAAACTACCTCCACACAACCCCTTTCAACCCGAACATTTCCAAAATGGACATTGCGTAATTATGATGCAATGTTCAATCTAACAAAATTGGTAACGACGAAATCTTTATTGTATATCAAACACATAATTAAGTTTGCAGTTAAAGTAAAATTAAAATTGATTTTGATAATTTTCTTTAAATGTTTATTATGTAAAACAAACATGAATAGTTAAACTGTTTTTTTTTTGTATATGCATATGTATTTGTCAATATTGATGTAATTTCAACCCGTTTCCAGTTGCCTACTATTTTCAACGTATGTCTGTTTGAGTTGATTAATATGAAAAAAAATGTATTGCATTTATATATTCATTTAGAAAAATGCTATTTGTGAGTGAGAATTAAATAACCACACATATGTACATATTTTATTAGGTTTGACGGTTCTTAAAAACTGATTTCCAAAAACAAGTAGGCCGTCTGGTGTTGCTGATTTTCTGTCCAATTGAATCATTCATCTCCTTTTATTTATTCTTTCAAGTAAAATTAGGTTTGCTAACTCGTCCGCCTTTTCACCAAATGTGCCCTTCCGAATTAGACTCGTTGCAGGATGTGTACTTACATGAGCAACACGACGGATGCCTTATGAGGAGGAGGATCTGAAGTCATCCTGTGTTTTTCCCTTTTTTCTTTTTTTTTTTTTCTTTTTTTCTTTTCTGGAGGGGTGGGGGTGGCGGCAGTGTTCGTTATGCTCAATCTTTAATTTTGTATGCTGTTGTTTGTGTTTTGGTCTGTTTTAAAATTTGCCCTGGCGTTGTAAATTTGAATTTGAGCAATGCAGATGTTTTCTTTTATCTTAAAATGACAAGATTGTAACCCTGAACAGGGATAGACAAAATATGATCAAATTGAGACCAATATAAAAGAAAATGATTTGGTATGATTGCCAATGAGAAAACTATCCACCATAAACATAATAACGCAGAAGTTAGCATCGTAAGGTCACCGTATGAACCTTAACAATGACCAAAACCGACATCGAGTAGCAAGACATAAAAGGTATAAAAAAAATAAAAAATTGTACAATAGTTGGTAAAACAAAACAGTAGTGCAAAATACGATCAATGCATTAAGAATTTTTTTGGGTTCATTTGAAAAAAAAAAAAATCTTAACGGAATTGAAAAAAAATTGACCGATTGTCTTTGCCAATATCCTTTTTGATATGCTTTTTTGTGCACTCAAACTACATATTGTCATTTGATTTTGACATGATTAAATATGGGTATCCATCCTTGATGTCAGAAGATCCTACATAAAGTCTAACAAACCCTGGTTTCGCCATAGCTGTTGTGAAATATGGTCAATAAGATAATTATTTAAGGTCATATATGCATAAGAACTATTTATCGTATCATAAACTTCTGTGAGTATGTATGCAATGTATTAACAATTTTCAAACATCTCTACATCTGTCCAGTTGACTTATATTTTTACTTCAAGCTGTTTGTATTTCTGAACAAGGAAAATAATAGGAGAAATAAATTTCAAAAATGTTATTTTTCAGGGACCTTAGCCACAATCAAATTTCTACATTGGATGACAATCTGTTTCTGGGACTAACGGCTCTTGAATACTTGTAAGTAAACAGATATATCAAATAAAAATTTGTCGTCATACGTTGTTGGTTTGCTGTTTTAGTATATCACAAATATGTTTTTATACATTTGTTCGGGTAAAATCAGATTTTATGGTTGTAATTTGTAACGTCCTTTGTTTTCTTCTTTTGAAACCATTTCACAGCAATAATATAATTTCTATTACATTCGGTATTTCCTTAATGGCGTACCATTTTTAAGCTATCAGAACGTTTAAATTTTGTAAATGAATTGATCAGGTAAATTAGGGTCATCTGAATTGTTTTACGTATTTTGCCCTGTATCTTTTTATGACAAGATTGTGAACTTGGGGAAGTAGAACCACATTGTTATCGCAAATAATGAGACAAAAATACTAAAAAAAAAAGCTACCTACGATTCAGCAAATCCAAATGTTGATAAGGACAATATACTTTACTCTGAGGGCAAATCAGTTCATACCAATATTACTTCCCCATAATGTAGGTCTGCCAAAGTAGTATCCATCTAACTACTTTATAGCAACAATTTGGTTACTAAAATGAATGTTATGGTATTCAAATTAATCATCAGAACAAAAAAATTCTCAGAACACAATCAATTTCATAGTTTTAGGTTTTAGAGAAGACGTTGGAGTTTAAATATCCCTTTAATTAAGTCATTACACAGGTTAAAACCATTTATGGTTAAAGTTATAGTTTTTTTCTTTTTTTTTAATTAAAACCAAATATTAGTATGTATGCAATATTTTAACTAGTTTTCAAGCAGATCTTCTTCACTTCCAGTTGCTCTATGTTTTACGTACATGAAAAATGTCTTCTAATAAATATACTACGCTATATGGGAATTTATTATGAGGTATGACGGCTCTGGAATACGTGTAATAACTTGATTCCTCGAATCATAATTTCCACCAATATGTTGATTTTTCGCTGTCCTATTATATCACACATCTCTCCTTATTATTGTGTCCTATACACTTATTTGTTTTGCAACTAACATCTATACCGACTTAAACTATCGTTTTGAAAATATTTTGTAATTTTAGTTACAAAGATGTACATATTTTATCAACTTAATTTGATATCTTAAGTTAAGCGTATCATTTTGAAAAATACAAAATATAAGGACGATGAGATTTATCTAATTGATTTGATCAGATAACTAAAGGTAATCTGACTTTTGCCACTGTTGAGATAACCCAAAATCTATTTATGGAAAGATAATTTACTGGAACAGAAATAAACTTGTTTTTATTAATGTTCAGAACAAACTTTCTAAAGAGGAATAATATTATTAATCTGGCGGTTGATATTTACTTTTCTCTGCTTAATATTATACCTTCGCTGTACAATTAAATGAACTCTGGACTATTTCATTTTACTTCTTGTGACTTGACCTACAACTTAAAACTTATATGAAGATACTTAATATCCATAGTCCTTTCCTGTCTTTTTTTTCTAAAACCTCCTGCAATATTCTTAGAAATATGCACATTTCGTCCTGATTTCATTTTGTACAATTTGTTTTAGAAATAAAAGATAAAGAAGTTTACATTTCGGTTATCAAATTGATCAGGAAACTTACCGTCACTTGAATTCTGACTTTTTGTATTTTGTCCTATCTTATTATAATCAACTGGATTCCAGGTTAATATAAAACATGTATCAACAAATATCGACATGGTACAATACCATTTATATTGTCATCAAGTTATTGTTATACTGAAATGAAATTGTTCAAATATAGCTCTTAAACGGTACAGTCCCTGTAACGTAAAAGTTAACACTTTTTCATTCGGGAATCGTACGTACAGCGTTCGGGAATCGTTCGTATAGAGTTCGGTCATCGTTCGTACATCATTCGTATAGCGTCCGTACAACGTTCGGTCATCGTTCGTTCATCGTTCGTTCATCGTATGGTAAATGTCACCGTTTAGGGTTTTGTATATCGTATGGTTCATGGTATCGTTAAGCGTTTTATTTGTCGTATGATACATGGTATGGTTTAGCGTTTAGCGTTTCGTTTATCGTATGGTATGTGATATTGTTTAGCGTTTCATCAATCGTATGGTATATCGTTTTGTTCAGCATCTGATATATGTTATGGTTTTATTTCAGAAAGTTATTTCAATTATTATTTTGAGTTAAAATAATTTAATATAAAAAGATGCGGGATAAAAAAACAATTATTAGTTTGGATTGGATTAAATCTCCAACTAATATCATTATGGAATATATATAAAACGAAGGGAAACGTTTCCTCCCATCACATTTTGACTTGAATAACATGAGACCAAATACCGCGATATAAGTCTCTCTCTCTCTCTCTCCTCTAACAAATATTTCTCTGATCCAAATATTTCCTTGACAAAATAAATTATATATTATGTTCTATAAATGAGGCTTTATATGAGATACACGTTTTATATCTAAATGTATTAAAAAAAAGACAAGACATCCATGGTATTTGTTCCCTCAATGTCAGAGTCTGATATAAACCGAAAATTGCCAGGGATAGATACAAATTCGTTGAAGACATCTATGGAAACAGCGTCGCTTGTGATTCCTGCTGTCGGTGTTAAAACTGTTATTTTGACTGTAAAAGTGCGCAAGTCCATGTATGAGTACGGAATTAAAAATAACTCTACCTGTTTTCTATTTCTTTATTTTAGAGGTAAGCTTCTGGCCAAGTTTCACCTATTCTAACGCAAATCATTTACCTTAAATAACCAATCAATTGTATTCTAATTCTTTTAACGAATACATGAAGTATTTGTCACTGGACGTTATGCATGCAATCGATGATCAAATACAAATCTACAGTATTTATAAACATACTACAATTGTATATATGAAAGAGAGTAAATAATATAAATTTTAATTATTTTACACATATTTGAAGGATCGAAATAATCAGTTCTACAAATGGTTGTTATTGAAAGACTTGAAATTTTACAAATATCACATGCCTCTATGAAATTTCTTATCGACGCACCAAACTTTTCCATTTCATCGTGCATAGCTCATTTTCCGATTCACTTAAGGTTTCTAACGATCTTCTTACTTGTTCATTACATTCTAAAATTAAAATCCTAACGTTACACAAATTGCCAAAACTTTTATTCTCAGGCTAGACTGCGTAAAAGATGAATACTGTTTTGTTTGTGTACACACGGTGTTTTGAAGGCCGATATCCAGTTTCGCTGAAAAGAATTAATTTGCGCCACAACTAAATTACGCCAATTCTTTTTTTGCATCACTTTATTTTAAAAACTGCAGCATTCATTTGCGCCAATAAAACAATCATTTAATTGCGCAAATGTTATAGACTTGTTTGCAAATGTTTGTTCTTAGTGCACTGAGGAGGTCCTTTCCGGTATTTACAGGTACAAGTAGAAATACCGCAAAGGGCCTCCTTAGTGCATTAAGAACAAAATATTGCACTAAGGACCTGATGGAATGATAGAATTGACACAAAAAACATGGCATATAGAAGGAGACTTTCTAAAAGTACATATTTTCAAATTTTATAATCATATCTTTAGTAATTATAAAGTTATTTAACAGTTGAAGTCAGTATTCTAATGTTACATGTACGTGTAAATAGGTTAATCATTTCGAGGTAAATATGGCACAATTAAGTTCCATTTATTGGCGCAATTCATATTATGAGAAAAGAAGAGATGGCCGCGATTCAAACCTTTTCAATATGATGGTAGTTGGCACAAATTACACCTAACCGTTCTGACAAACTAGTAAATTCTTCGCCCGGGGATATGCATTTGACATTAATCTTCCTTCAGTAACTTTACAATACCCAGCCGTGTCATTTCTGTATATTGTACATGTAGATAGCACGTGTGATACATGTATATACACCAGAAATACCCATTCAAGTGAATTTTATCTTTAGAAGAACTCCATATCGGGTAACATTAAATATACATAAACATTAAATTACAATTAAAAAAGGTAATAATAAGTTCAAATGTTGCTTTAATAAGTATTTGTAAACTTATGTTATTACTTTATTTCATGTATCTTTTGTATTCTTTTTTTTTTTTGGCTTCAATTACCTTTCTTTTTTTTTTCATCTTATTGACCTTTTCGTAAATCGAAAACGCACAAACCTAAATAGAATCATATGGCATTGAATGATTTCTCTAACTCAAAACTAGTCATAGATGCCTCTTAAATTTTATTTTTCTCGTTGGGTTGCTTGTCCATTAATTGACGTTTACGCCATATTCTTTTTTTCGGTATTTGTGAAAAGCCGCTCATCGATCAATTTCAAAAGAAATCTAATAATCGTAAGTCATGAAAATTGAGGTTCAACTTGCTATCAATTTTTCGTATACGCACAAAGATAAAATAAATGAAACACTTTTAAGCTGTTTAAATCATGCAGTGGATTTTGAAAATATAGTTTTGAAAAACCGGTTATTTCTGTTTAATACTTTTCTGTCCCTTTTCTTAATAATTAGGACACGTGTCACTGGTTAATATAGAACTAGTCAACCATGAATAATCCCAAACAACAAATGTTTGATTGGTTTGTCATACTTGCTTATATTTTTCAATTACGTATTGTTTTCGGCTGAGACTACTACATGTATAACAGTTATAGTAGTCTCAGTTTTCGGCAATATTGTAACAATATCCTTTAGAATTTTAAATTGCTTCAGTCATTTAATATATATATTATTTTTTTTCATGATTAATATTTTAGATTGATAATATAATTGAATCATTTTTTAAGCATTATTTATATGACATTTAAATATTTATTTAACGTGCATACCGATTTGATTGGCAAATAAACACTTGACGCCATATTAATATTATATATTAACATTTCGGAAAAATTAGGTGGATATTTAATCATCGGCTCTCATGAAGTTTTCTTGTAGGTTAAAAGAAGGGGGAAAATATACCTCTAAGTAGTAAAACGTTAAGATTGGTATTCTTTAAATTGTATAACTTTCATATTCTGGCTTTCTCTTCAATTTTTAAATTATATGGAGAATCACGTTTTAATGCCAGATCTTTTATTATTTGTTCTGTTAAATCAAAGACATGTAGTACATGTATTCTATTTTCCGGGAAAAATTTATTCACAATGATAAAGAAATTAGGGATGTTGTGTTTACACCTTTCTATTGGTGAACACTATATATGTTGCCCATTAGCTGTCCTTATGTGTTTTTTGTTGTTTGATTGCTGTCTCGTTGTCGTTAAACCCACTATGATCTCCTACAGTTTCAGTTCCGTTTGATGTACGTTTAATTCGGTTTAAAACAAACCATATTTGATAGGGTTATTCAATATATAATTCCCTCAAGATTTTGCTCAGAGGAAAGTAATAGAATAGGTTTGAATATACATTTTAGTGCAAAGTTAACAATAAAAGAAAAGTTTCACTTTCAATTTTCAACTACCCAAAATTTTCAACTATTAATTTTGAAGACGTGTTTCATCACGATTTGTCCTGCTATTCATGTTATAACTATCGTGATGAAAGTAATTCCTGTACTAGCGAAGCCGGAACTTTTCGTCAATATAAACTTGTGCATGAAATGGAGGTAATTGAAAGACTAATCCCAAACAGCGGCGAAAACCGTTTCATTGAATTAATAAAACCCGGGATTATATTAGCCGTTTTTACGGACGATCCAGGAGTAGATTACTATATTTAAAATGTATATCAGAAGTTAAACAATTTAAGCAAGAAACTTTAGATAACTTGGGAAACAATTCTCAAGCCAAGGTTCAAGTTATTGAAGAGGTGTATTTCGACAAATAATGTGCCAGGGAAAATACAATTCTATTCAAATTAATCAAGGATAAAAATGTTTCGATTTACTTGCAGAGTGTCAGATATATTTGTATTGGGGTTGAATTAAGATATAGAAATTTTACAATGACAGATGATATGCACCATGAAAGTTAAACATCCTATGATAAAAGTTTTGTACATCTAAAAAAAAATATTTATTTATGGAAAACCGTAAACATGTACTTCCGTCCCACTTTTCCTTCCTACATTACAGTACTGCCTTTTAGGTGAAATAACTAAAGGGTAAACATTATTAAATCGCTTTCCACAACTTGAGGTCATTTATGATAAAATGACATCACAAAAGAACAGAACCAGAATCAACCAACAACATATAAAAAACGAATAAAACTTGCAAAAATTAATTAAAGTCAAAACCCTCTGTAACGTCGTGTTGTAGGAACATCGTGCACAACGTTAAAGTGAACATTAAACTTATGCATGGCGGAAAAGAAATATACGAAAACGATAGGTGCAAGGTGCATGCAGCCTTGCAAATGATATTTAAAGAAATATATTTAATTTATAAAACTTAGGACTTTAATTTAAATATTGTTGATGGGATGTTGAAGTTTCAGAACATAGAAAATACACCAGAAAATCTATCAGTACACTAGTCTATCAAAATGTGATTGGTGTCCATTTTACAACATATTGTTTAAGAATTTAGTGTTTTCCTATTCATTCTGACATCTGTGTCCCTGGATCTGAACAAGAAATTACGAAGACATTATGCTTATCAGTTTACCTTTAAAAGATTTTTCAACAGAATATTATATATATAATTTTTTTTTTTTTTTTTTCTTTGCGAAAACAAAATGGCTCTAAATCTAAATGTCATCGTCAGATGTATATTGGAAGGCTATAAACACTTTAGAATATACACCACCTGCTGGATCTTTTACCTGGACACATATCTTGTTACGTAACACGTACGAATGTAAAATTATCGATATGGTGTATTCAGTCGAATATACACGGTATCTCTGGACTGGGGTATTTAAGATATTTTGATCTGATAATGTATGTAAATTTATGTGTGCTTTATGTAAAAAAAATGCATTTAACCATTTTATTTTCAAAACTTCTTTAAAATGAGTTGACTTTGAGCATATATTTATTTTCAAAACCGGAGACAAATCACTAATTTCCAATTATAAACCAATCGCATTATTATCAGCAGTGGGAAAAGTATTTGAAATTTTTTAATTTAAAATGTATTTAATCACTTAATTAGTTACAAAAGCGTTTTGTTTCAAGTTCATATTCGCCTTTTGAGAATACTAATGCAGGAGTTCCACAAGGCTCTATATTAGGTTCCCTACTATTCCTTATTCATGTATATGACATAGCTGGTAATTTGATAAGTCTAACTCGATTGTGTGCTGATGAAACATCCATTTCTTATTCAAGCAATAGTCCTTACACAATAGAGGATGTCTTAAATAACGATTTAGAACAAATTTCAGCATGGTCTAGGGATTGGTTTATTGATTTTAATCCTAACAAGACAATTACTATGCTATCCTCCTGTAATTCTTCTCCAGATGAAATTAAAGTGGAACTTCAAAATCAAGTAGTAGCATTGTCTCCTGTCATAAACACTTAGGTATTACTTTTGATTCCAATGGTAAATTCTATACAGAACAGAAAACGTTTTAAAGTGTGCAAGCACAAGATTAAATTTCTAAAAAATGAAATATGTATTGACTAGGAATTATACTATTCGCATAAACTTAACACTTATAAGACCAATTATGTAATATGCACGTGAGTCATGGGATGGTTGTACTCAACAAGATTCCGACAATCTAGAACATGACGTTTAGTTGGAAGCAGGAAGATTAGTAACTGGGTTGCCCGTGTTTGCTAGCCCGGAAGTTATATATGTTCAGTGGTACAGGCTGACATTTGGTAGTGGACAGATGAAAATCCAAAAGCTCAATATGTTATATTCATCACATAAAGTGGGACTGCCTCTACGATTTAATGCCACTTTTTCAGTTATAGATAGAATATTAGAAAATCCTTTTTCATCTACTTCTATCGAATGAAATAGCCTAAATCCCGACATATGTATTATTCTTATTCTTAATAAAAAATAAAGTATTCTTGTATGTCCAGAAATATGAATATATTGATCGAACTTGACACAGACACATTTGCACGCCAATCTTTATTATTAAGGACAGTTGATTGGATAAAAGTGATGGATTGCCACGCCTATATTAAAACTGAGATCCAATGAACAGACTTCAGATAGCTCCCAGATTTCGAATTTGATAAAAAAATATTTATATCTCGTATTGTTTCAATATTAAAAGTGTTGAGTAACGTAGTTGAATTTTAGATTAAATTTGGGAAGTCGTGTATATCCCCATTTTTAAATTATTCAACTTGAAGAAATAAAAAGAATCAGCTGGTTTTGAAATTTTCAAGAGTTGCAATTAAATTTATGATACAGAATTATTTTTTATTTGTGTTCCTCAGCAATGTTTGCTAAATCATTTTTCATCGAATCCCGAAACGTGAAGAGTTTAATACGTGTAAATCCCAAATTCACACAAATAATAAAGTCCCAACCCGACGTTCTTAAAAGGTCTGTTCTAGAGTTTAGTTTCATTTTCAAAAATTTCAGACACGTAAATAATATAGGTTATTAGCGCTAGCTTCACACTAGTTATTAGCTGGTCTAAATTATGATAGAAAACATCCAATGCCATGCATAAAATATCTAATGCCATGGGTAACGCATAGACTGTCTTATTTTATAGGGATGCCCATGTGGCACATCAATGATACGATTGATTTAACCATTGTACTTTAGAATGCAACAAATCTTAAATTCACTTAAATACATGAACCTGTTATCTTGTCGACTTTAAAGCCAACATACAGATAGCCGTTATATCCAGAGAAGAGACCTCGATGAAATTTGAAAGTTAAACAAATCTTGTAGTGATCAGATAATCTATGACGTAATTTTAAAATAAGACGACAAGGTCGAAAATAGTTCTAGCCGTCTTATAGCAAGAACGTCTCCTCACTCAGCTTGTGGTTATGTGTTGGTGGTGGATAGAGTTACACCGACTCACAATTGACTTTTCTCTGCAGTTACAAAGCTCGTTGTCGAGATCAACATTAGGAAGATACCATTAATTTTTACGGGGTAGGGAGAGGGTGGCTAGGATGAAAAATGTTGTCCTGCATTTTTCTTTAAATGTAATCTCAATGTAAATGTAGTCCTGCTTTTTTTTTTTATTTTACACTCTATTCTGTCCTGCCTTTCTTAGTTATTAATTTATTCTGACTTGTTTTACATAAAGTCATCATGCCTTTTCTTTTTGGCAAGATGCCCATACTGTCTTTTTTCTCTAAACTCCTGTCATGCCTTTTTTTCAATTTTCATACGTCAGACAAACTTCTTCGTGCATGTGACTTCATATTTCAAAAGGGATAAGAAATGTCTTAATTGATAAGTTCTACATTGCATTTAAAAATCCATTGCAAGAATATTGTATAATTAGAAATCATTGTCCGCTGTTGGAAGTTCAGATTCGCCATTTTCGTGCTTGTCATGAGACGATATTTCAGGGTTTCGATTGTTAAACTCGTTAAATCAAATAACGAACATATTCCATCTCAACATGAGAAAGAGTGGCTCGTTTACCTCTATCAATGTTTATCGTTTATAGATGTTGTACTTTCAATGCTATTTATAAACGCAGAGTAAAATTTTAAATGTTTGGTATACAAATTTAAAATTATTCAACTTAAAAATATTCGACGAATCATTATTTATTTATTATATTGTAACAATTTTTCTTCACAAAGGCTTATAATGATAAATGAAATCAATGTTTTGCTGTCAATATTACAATTTATGTATTGCTCTCTGGTGATGAGTCTTTGAGTTCGGACGAAAATGATAGTGTTTTCTATCTGTACAAAAGTATATAAAAACTTTGACAACCTTATTCTGTAACAGATCTTACTAGAACATGATCAATTTATGCTCTTAAGGATACGATGATCTTTATGATTGACTATTGTATTCTGAAACGTTTCAATGGTTTTAATTAAAAACAAAATTGATACTTACAATTACGTGTAGATTTATTCCGTTTTCCTATTAATCCGTAACTAGAAAAGCGACTTAATATGTATCACATCATAAACTGTGCGTGTATAATTTACATTTAAACAAATTCACACATGACTTGTCATGTACACTAACATATTTTAATTTACACAGCTCGGTGTGTTTGTATTTATTTCTTCTGAAAATAGGCGCACTCGATTAGTTATATTAAGTGGAAAATATCCATTGATTCGATTCTTAAAATTTATATATGTAATTTATTTTATATCTTCATGTTAGATTGTATATTTATGTATGCATTGGAGAAGACGTTACTAAGTTGAAAAACTTGTGTCTAATCCATTTGTCATTTTTGAACAATAAAATATGTTCAAACTAAAGAATCATGATATGAATATAAAGAAAAGAAGAAAACCAAACACATTTTTAAATTAAAATTGAAAATCCAACTGATTAAAAGTCGTATTGACCTCTAAAATTCTATCACAGAAAACAAGTACTTATAGTATCTCAAAATGTCCAAATATAGCCCGCTTTATAATCGCGCAGTGGACATAATTGTTATATTTCTATTCAGACATTCCACATTTTATCAACCGTTTCAGAACTACTTTTGAAGATTACGAATTACTTCATTGCATATTTAACGCAAAATACATTTTTCAATTCTTTATTTACACTCAAACACAAATATGTGTTACATGAGAACAAATTACAAATCAAATGCAATAAATGACAGAATAGACAGGAAACTAATAACTCATAATAATAGGACGTACGCCAATTCATGAGGGCATGCCAAATTGTCACGAATGTCCAATCAGGTTTTTCTGCGGTTCAAAGTTTGACGTGCGGTGATGTTTGAACAGTGTTGCGTGTATTTTACATTTTCAATTCGGAGCCTTTAATAGCTTACTATGCTGTATGGATTTTGCTCATTGTTGAAGGCCGTACAGTGACCTTTGATTGGTCATTTCTACGTTATCCAGTCTCTGGTTAAATTCTCTCAGTAGACATTATCCCATCATTGATGATCAAGTGTGAACTACATTATCGTATCTCGGATATATATCTATTAAATATAATAAAGAATACTTTAGTAAGATTGAATACAACAAAAGCTTTTCCATGTTAAATCCTTGATGCTGTCTCCTTCAGACTATCAAACACTGTCAACCTAATTGTTAACGTGGTATTATATGTGATAACTTGCTTTAAATAATAGTAAACTGAGTATTTATTCACAGTACGCACTTCCTATTTTAGTTGTGATGATAGAAATCTTAATATTATTGATACACAGTTGAGAAATATGGTGCAGTAATTCAAATGCAGATTTAAACCTTATTAATATTAAACCCAATCCCGCATGCAGCTGTGGTCATCCTGTTGAGGATAGTATTCACTATTTTTAAGTGCCCTTTATCAACGAAGCAAGAGAAATATTGTTTTCAAAATTAGAAAGATCTGCTATATCCATTTTGCTTTTATTTGCTGGTGACGGTGGCCTTTCATTTCAGCAAAACAAAGAAATGTCCGAGTCTGTACAATCATATATCAGAAATACACTACGATTTAGAACATTCAATTAAAATTGGAATTCCTACTTCCCAACTCTCCACTCTAGTCCAGTTTTATATATTACTCTATATCATATTAAACTTTTGTTTTTGAGACAAGGCCATATTTTGTCAAAAGACAAGCACAATAACCCCAGAGTGAATTGCGAGAAGTGGTTTCGTATTTCGTTATAGAAAAAAAATGCTAATAGTTTATGTAAAATAAAGACTCTCGTACGGTGTCGCGTTTATATCTTTTAACACATTGGTGCTATTGGATGCAAAAATAATGACCATAAAATGTCAGGTTTGCGAGATCAGACAGTAACCTAACAACTAAACAATTGAAAATCTAGGGATCAATGTTTAACATTCGTTAGCAATGAGCAATTTTCATAAATAAAACATGATTAGTCGAATACTTTGCGAGTAAAGAAAAGAGACTACCATAGATTTGTTATTAACCACAAATGCTTAAGGGTACAAATCAGTATTCAGGAGTTACCTCTTTTGCATTACACCACATTACAACAGAAATTAGAAAATAGGGCATGGAAGTATTTCTAAGACATTGTTGTTTTCCTTTTCTATGTAGCTTTCTTTCTGGCAAACACGGTGTTAGATTTTATAAATGCTGACAGGCACCGACCATTGAAAAAAATCTATCTGTTTAAAATAAGAAATGAAAATAATTGTTTGTTTGTTGTTTTTTTTTTATGGCAAATAGAAAATGACCGTTTGATTTAAAATTGTTTAAAATTATTTAGAAATAGATTTATGAAAATAATGTATTTTAATGTGAAAAGGCTAGACTTTAATTTTGGCGTAGGGATGTGATTGAGTGGTTTTGTTTACAATTATTTCCCATTATTTCCGTAGTGAAAATCTGCAATAATTATTGTTTCATCATGTTATTTGATTTTCACATTATAACAAAACCACGAATATGACGAATGAATTTATAGTTAGCTGTTTAATGTCCAGTGGTAACTATTAGATGTATCATTAGGAGGACATTTTAAATGTTATAAATATAAAATAGATAAAACTACTATTCAGTCGATTTTAAAATACATGCTATAAAAGAGAATACATAACAATATTTAACAAACCTTTTGAACAAAAGGTCAACCTTAAGACTCGAATATACTTTTGTAAGAACATTAGATTAATTCCGAATTCCATCTAAAAATAAATTGTTCGGGCGTATGACAATTGTCCCGATTTTGAAAATTTTCATTCTTTCATTTGCTCCGATTTCATTTTTCATTTGCGCCGATTTTATATTTGCTCCTAATTAGATTTACAGGTAAGTTAATCCGTAAGTTAATACTTGTACATGTACTGTACTATACCATTGGTAAAACCTGGTTATAAATGTTGTTCATTTATGTTTAAGTTAATTTTGATTCATATTGTTCTGGAACTTCGTTGTAACATGATGGACATATTGCACACTGAAACGAGCCGAGGAGTCAATTCTTTAATCATCGAGGGCCATACATATCGGAAGGTTAGTGTCCTGAAACATAACAACATATCTTACAAATGTACCATAAAATCGTGTAAAGCCAGAGTCACCACGGATTCTATTGTCAAAACACAGATCGAGCATAACCATGTGGTAGATGTCCGAAAGACAGAGGCTAAATAACTACGGGTACTGTCAAGGAAAAAGTCTGGAGGTGTAGGCCTTCTTCCGTCTCCCCGTGGTGAGCAGAGGACAACAGCTATGTACATGTTATGATTGACAATTCATTACATTTGTACAAGTGGCTAATGGAAGAGGTCTATAATGATAAATGAAAAATAACATGACTTGGATGGAGAGTTCTCTCATTGGTACTCATACCACATCTTCTTATATCTATTCACCTGTAATTTACCTGTAAAAAAATCGGCGCAAATGAAAAAAAAAAAAAAAATCGGCGCAAATGCAAAACGCCGAATTGTTCATTTGGAAAAAAAATGTTAATACCTTAGTCTATTTTCAAAAAATGTTGACTGAATACTCTGCAGACTGTAGTTTACCCGCACATTCACCAAGTACGTATTTCTACGGCTAAAAAATCATAATTGTATCTTTTAATTTGTTTAAATTTATTTCAGTGTTTATTTTTCAAACTTTTTATGTAAATAATGTTGGATCAACATCGAGTCAGATTAAATTATAATTTATTAAATTATATTATTAATTAAAACTGAAACATGCATCCAATCTAAATTTTACGCATAATTATTATCACCTATATAAAAGATTTAACAGAACACAATTCATGTTTTATATCAAAAAAAAACATAAACGCTCAACGAAACTATGCACGCTAAGAAACGATGTACGCTAAACGATACGATATACGCTAAACGAAACGATGTACGCTAAACGATACGGTATACGCTAATGAAACGATGTACGCAAAACCATACGATGTACGATAAAGGGCGCTTATGTTATCGTTTATGGTATGGTTTATGGTACATGGTTTCGTTCGTACATCATTCGTTCAGCGTCCGTACAACGTTCGGTCAGCGTTTCGTTTGCATTCGTACACCGTTCGGGAAGCGTACGTACATCGTTCGGGCATCGTCCGTACATGGTTCGGGCATCGTTCGTATTGTTAACTTTACGTTACACGGACTGTACCTATTTAGACAAAGGTGTCCTTAGATACTCCTGAATGAGAAAGAAAAAACATTAATAGATCGATCGTCTTTCAAAAAAAAAAGCCATTGTGCAAAATATAATATATGCGTTATGGATTTGATGAGGTTGCAACGGTCAAAGAAGTTAACAAAATTGGAAAATTTGAATGTCATTTTTAACCAGCATCCTTTGCAAACTTTTGTCTGCGTACATGTATCTCTGTCTAAGTTTAACGCCAACATATGTACATGATGAAATGAGAATATTAATCGTTGCCGATAGAAGGTCCCTAATTAAGGTATTGACCGAGCTGTAGCAAACATATGGTAACAAAGAAAATAGTTTTTTTTTGTATTCATATTAAGCATTAATAAAGTGATAAAGTTGTATGAGAACGAAATAGATTTGAATAGGTGTAAGAACAGACCTTAAAGATGTTTTCCTTGAACGTTAATATGTTTAGTCATACATGCATATTTATTATTTTATGTATTATCTGTCAGTATGTATGCAACATATTAACCAGTTTTAGATATTGAGCTACTCCAGACATAAAACTTCCACAATATATAAGAATTTAGTTGGACTTTGACGGTTGTTTCAGCCATATCAATACTTTGATTCATCGAAAACAAATTGCCACAAGGTGTTGATCTATTGCAGTCTCATATTATCAATCTTCTCCTAAAATGCATTTTCCTATACAAATACATTTTTGAAGGAGATATGTTTATTCATGTCTTTTCTTTTTGAGGACCCTTTCCATTTTTATAAGGAATGTTTAATTTATTTGGTGTTATTTTCTAAAGTGATATTTGACACGTTTCTATGATAAACAAGTGACTGAGCTTAACCATTTGTGTTGATATAGAAAGTAGGGAACATAGAATAAATGTGTAAAAACTATGGAGCTATTAAATGTGTTCAAAGTATTAAATTTTCAAAGAACTTATTTTGTTAAAAAGGGATGTTTTTCCACGAGGAGCCGCATCACGAAATAATTTTCGGGGTTTGCTAATTTACGGAAAAGGTAATCTCATAATCTCACTTCGGACCCCGAAAATTTAACCACATATGTGAAAATGTCTCAGCTTCGAAACGAGCCATCATACATATCCAAGTTAACGATATGGACGGAGCAACAGAAGAAAACGTTACCATTACCGCCTATGGAGAAACAATTGCGAACATTGACCCAATTTACAGCAAGATATTCAGCATCTCTCAGACTGATTTATAAATGATTGCACCTTGTACACCAGAAAATTGTGAAAATGAAGGTTAGTTGTCTTTATATATACTTAGTTATCACAGCAGGTTCTAGATAAACATTATCTATAAAGATCAGTCACTATTTTCGCTGTAATTAGCATTATTTTGATCGGTCGTTATTTAATGATTCATAATACGTGTGATGTCACAATGTTTCCTTTAAAACCTCATGTGCATTTCTCACTCATAAAGAGTTTTCACTGAAATACATATAAAAACATTTTTTTTTTAAATAGAATTATGTGAAAGGACAAGTTTTGAAAATTTATACTTCATTGCACTCTAATTATATGATAAAATGACATTCACAGTAGTTTAGAGTGGATTCTATAGTTGAAAATACCAGATTTCCACTTGTAAACATATTTAAGTATTTTAGTTTCATTTTATGAAATCTACATTTTGCATAATTTCTCAGTCAAAATGCACTTTTGGGCACCAGAAAATTTTATTGAATGCTTTAACAGGTTCTGTGTATTGTAATTTAAGGTTATCATCAGATGTTTTGTCCATATTATGACTAGTGAAGGTATATTGGAAAATATATAATTATATAGATATAGGAAGATGTGGTATGAGTGCCAATGAGACAACTCTCCATCCAAGTAACAATTTATAAAAGTAAACCATTATAGGTCAAGGTCCGGCCTTCAACACTGGCTCACACCGAACAGCAAGCTATAAAGGGCCCCAAAATTACTACTGTAAAACCATTCAAACGGGAAAACCAACGGTCTAATGTATATAAAACGAGAAACGAGAAACACGTATAAACTACATAAACAGACGACAACTACTGTATATCAGATTCCTGACTTAGGACAGGTGCAAATATTTGCTGCGGGATTAAACGTTTTAACGGTACCAAACCTTCTCCCTTTTCTGAAACAATAGTATAACATCACAACATAGAAAGACACACTATAAAATATCAATTGGAAGGCTTAACTCAATCAAAAACGTAAATTAACACACAATGAACGAATAACTTGATCTGTGATACCTGAATGAAAATACATAGTTAATAAAAAATTATAAGGGATACATAACTCAGGTCAAAAGTAAATAAACATGTTGAAACAAAGTTAAAGTATGATACCACTGTGAAATGTTAAACAATATTTAGAAAATCATCACTTTTGAAAAAAACCTACGTCATATTATACATAGGTAAATGAAACTAATTTTGTTGTTAAGTATACTTCTTCTTTTGTGTATATAAAATCTTCCGTTTAGGAATACCAAGATCTTTCTTTAATATCAATAAAACTAATCTAACACTTGGTACGTATGGGGTGAATATCAACAATAAAACTATACAATTAGTGCTATATAAAATTTCCTGTACAGGTGCAAGAACATTATTTAAGGAGAAATGAAATAATTCTGATGTTCATAGTACGAAGAAGTGAAAATTTGTAGTAGTTCCCAATAATAAAAGCTGGTATATAGACAAGATCCATGTTAACATTAAATAACAAAAAGCATTACAACTAGTATACATACATTGTATTAAAATAAATAAATACAGCGATAAAAGGTCATTGCCTAATAGTGCTGAAACAACTTTATTTTATTTTTTTCAGAAATGGACAAAAATACACAGATTTATTCAGAAAGTCATACCGATGAAGATCACCCAAAAATATTTGGAAAAATCAGAACTATGGATTTCAATATGGGTCAATATCCCAATGCGCCTCAAAATGAGGAACTCAAAAGTTGTGTGTAAACAAAAACCTCTGTGTAGTGATATTTGACACGTTTCTATGATAAACAAGTGACTGAGCTTAACCATTTGTGTTGATTTAGAAAGTAGGGAACATAGAATAAATGTGTAAAAACTATGGAGCTATTAAATGTGTTCAAAGTATTAAATTTTCAAAGAACTTATTGTGTTAAAAAGGATTTTTACCACGAGGAGCCGCCTCAGGAAAGGATTTTCGGGGTTTGCTAATTTACGGAAAAAGTAAACTCACTTCGTACCCCGAAAATTTAACCACATATGTGAAAATGTCTCAGCTTCGAAACGAGCCATAATACATATCCGAGTTAACGATATGGACTGAGCAACAGAGGAAAACGTTACTATTAACGCCTATGGAGAAACAATTGTGAACATTGACCTAAATGTTAAACAATTCAAACGAGAAAACTATCGGCCTAATTAATCTACAAAATAATGAACGCTTTTTATATATTTTAGTCTAGACATTGAAGATGTTTTGTCTTATGATAATAATGTTAGCCATAGATGAATAATATCTCTTTATTATATTATAAAAATCTGTCAGTATGTATGTACTAATCAATTAGTTTTCAAACTGATATGCTAAACATCCGTTTGCCCATTATTGACAACATAATCTGTTTGCATCGATGAATATCCAGAATGTCATGCAGAAATATGTTACATTATTTTGTATGTACCTACATACAAAACAGATAACAAAGGTCCCCATATTCCTGTTTTACTGTACCCACAGACCAAACAGATAACAAAAGTCCCCGTATGTTTCTTGTTTTCTGTTGCATACTATCCCTCTTCCCTTTTATTCATTTTTCTAAAGAAACATAAGTTTTTGTGAAGGCAATATTTAGTCAGTGTTTTATATTTGTTTGCAATTTTCTCACAGATGTTTAAATACAGTTTAAATTCGATCTTCTATAACGTTTGAAGTAGACCAGTTTTCTAGAATTGTCAATCGTGAGGTTACCTTGCATCTTTCAGAACATGCACAATATTGTATTTTACTAAGTGTTGTTATATTCAAATTCGATAACATTTAGTTATGAAGCAAAACCCTCTAAAGACCAGATATTTTAGATTGTATACCAGAGCTAGTGCATGCTATATTTGATATATATAATGTGATACGGACGCCATCACGAGTTGGTTGACCGATATGTCATATCCGTTTCACGGATGACAACAAATATGTTTTAATTGTCATAACTACAATCCCGTCACCTTTTCACCTAATGTGACCTACCGATTTAGACTCATCACCGTTTAAACTAACATGAGCAAACCGACGGATGTGCCACAAGTGGAATAGATCTGCTTATTCTTCCATAGCACTTGAGATCACCACCAGTTTTTGGTACAGTTCGTGTTGTTCAGTCTTTGGTTTTTTATGTTGTGTTTTATGAACTATTGTTTGTCTGTTGGTCTTTTCCTGTTTTTGCCAAGGCGTTGTAATGTATTTTAGACCTATGAGTTTGAATGTCCCTTAGGTATATTTCGCCTTTCTTTAATCAAACATGATTCATGCTATTTCTTTTATTATGAACATCTGTCAGTATGCGTGCATTATTAATTTTCCTACTTAGATTTAAAAACATGAAAAATGTGTGTCAATTTAATTTAGTATTACAGATAAAGTGTACAATTTTCAAGAAATAAAAAAGACGTTTAGATCGACGTTTGATGTGTTTGAGCTTTTGATTTTTCCGTTTGATAAGGGCCTTTTCGTTTTGAATTTTCTTAGGAGTTAATTATTTTTGTTATTTTACTATTTATATTTCTGATAATAAATTGATAAAGCTGCTTAATGTCATCTGAATTCGGACTTCTTGTATTTTGCCCTATCTTATGGTAATCAACTGGACTTCTTGTTATAAAACACACTGCATGAAAAGGTTGATTTGCATTTCTTTACTCGTGTATATAAAGGCAAGGCAAAGATAGGCACTTTGTTGCACCATATATCTCAATACCCATTATTTGGTGAATAAATACATGATAAATTTGCATTCGTACACTATATATGCAAAGAAATTGCAAAATTATGCTAATCTTTCCTTAACTTTCAAACAACGTTAAATGTAAGTAAAGTCAACGGACCTATTTACTTACATTTATAAAGTATTGAAACGTATTTAAATGTTAACCTTAATTGGTTGTTTTGTCGTCCTATATAAATATATGAAAGGCCGCCTTTTACATTGAATTTACAACATCGTCAAACATAAGCAAAGAAGACACTTGTATTTGCGTTCTATTCGCATAGTGTGTTA
The DNA here is from genome assembly GCA_017311375.1 of Mytilus coruscus. Lineage (NCBI taxonomy): Eukaryota > Metazoa > Mollusca > Bivalvia > Mytilida > Mytilidae > Mytilus > Mytilus coruscus. The sequence continues at coordinate 84,358,033 of CM029603.1, forward strand.
GATGTGTGCAAAGCTTTCCCATATCTTTGCAAATGTTCATATAGCTTCGAAATATATTTAGTTATTAACCTAAAGTAGTTGTTTTGTCGTCCTATATGATGATATGAAAGGCCGTCTTTTACATTAAGTTTACAAACATAATCAAACACAAACAAAGTATATATCGTTTCCCATGTCTTTGCATATATATACGTATTGATGAATTTATACGCAAATGTTCGGCCGATAGATATATATAACATTATGACTTTAAAAATACAGACATATTTTACATACATAAATAAACATAATCAAAGTTTTGCAAGTCTTTGCATAGCTTTGCTTTGTAAAGTTTTCCTATTTTTTAACCATTTGTATTTGTAAGAATTGATAATATGTAATACTGCATCATCAGATCCGATAAATATGACCTTTAAATATATGACAGACCGCCTTATGAACGAGGATGTGAATGGGGTTTACAGAATAGAGATTAATGGACAAAATGTGCGGAATAAAGGGCCAAAAACATAAAGAATAGAGAAAAATAAAAACAAATAAAAAATAGAGAATAATAAGGTGTTAAAATATAAAGAATAGAGAATAACAGGCAAAATTTATAAAGCATAGAGAAAAACGGCATAAAAATATCCGCTTTATTTTTCTCTTTCTTTTCGTCGATTATTCACTATTATGTACTTATACATGTTCAGTAGTTGTCGGTGCCGTTGGTTTTCCCGTTTGAATGGTTTTACACTAGTAATTTTTGGGACCCTTTATAGCTTGCTGTTCGGTGTGAGCCAAGGCTCCGTGTTGAAGACCGTACTTTGACCTATAATGGTTTACTTTTACAATTGTGACTTGGATGGAGAGTTTTCTCATTGGCATTCATACCACATCTTCTTATATTTAATTACTTTTTATTAGATGTAATACTTTTCGTGTTCGTTCTATTTCATGGTTTCCAAAGATTGCCGTGCATTTCGACATGGGAGTATTATATTGACTTTTAATTTACTTCCATGATTTGAAAAATGGTATTTACTCCCAAAAATATACATTGCAGAGAAAATATTTTGATAATATTATAATTAGAGCAATAAAATAGGGTTAACTATTAAGACAAAACTTCACTATAATTTTGTATAAATTCACTTGATTTGAGTTTTATTTACATAATATAAAGAACCTAAAGGTACTAGTATCAAGATTTCGTAAAAGAAAGAAAATACAAGATATTTTTAAATTGATAAATCCGGGAACCATCTCACAACTTGGTCATCTAATATTTAATGTTCACACGTTCTAAGCAGTTTTGTATTGTTTATTTAAGCCTCGGTCACACCTTAACGGATAGCTCGAACGGATGCCTAACGGATAACTTTTTCAATCCGTTCATGTCCGTTAGACGTCCGTTCTTATCCGTTAGACGTCCGTCCATATCCGTTGCATGTCCGTTTAGCGTACGTTTTATCCGTCGACGTCCGTTCTGTCCGGTGGAAATTTTGAGCATGTTCAAAACTTTGAACGGACGTCCAACGGATGAAATATCCGTTGAACGTCCGGTAGGCGTCCGTTTTGTACGGTACTCGTCCTTTTCGTTTCCGTTTTGTATCCGTTACGTGTCCGTTATACATCCGTTGGAGGTCTGGAAGATAAATTCACCAACGGACTTCTATCGGACGTTTAACGGATAAAACGGATGTTGAACGAATGAGAAACGGACTTTACCGCACGTATAACGGATAAAACGGATGATGAACGGATCTGAAACGGATAAATGCCAATTGAAAATTTCGCGTCAGAAATGCCAATTATTGGTATGTCAGATTTCTTAAGGTTCATGAATTCTTATTATTCATAATCGATCTTAGAGTAAGGGCACGTCTTCACAATCAAGCAGCTCTTATTCAGGCCAGACACTGCCCTTTGGCGGCATTTTAAGAACAAACCAAAACCAGTTACACAGAAACATTTTGAATATTTATGCGATTTACATGTATTATTATTGTCGCCTTTAATTTTTCCGTATATCTTGTTCATCCGTTTTATCCGGTACGCTTCCGTTAGATGTCCGTTTTATGCGGTACTCGTCCGTTGGATGTACGTTCGACATCCGTTCTGTCCGGTACGTTTCCGTTTCTCGTACGTTGCATATCCGGTGTGTGTCCGTTATGCATTCGTTACACGTCCGTTTTATTCGGTCAGTACATCAACGGACTCCCAACGGATAACAATTTTGTCAACGGACAACTTTATTTTCATCCGTTAGGCGTCTGTTCGTGCTATCCGGTAAGGTGTGACCGAGGCTTTAATAATAGCAAGTCAAGAATAATTTTTACATGTAGGACAAATGTTAAATCACAATAAATATAGGAAGATATATATTTATAATGGAGACTTTAAAATCTTGTATTTCGTTTGTTGTGTCCATAAAACCATTTGTATTTTTCAGTCATTGGCAATGTCATTACGTAACCAGACGACGTCATTTTACTGATCTTTTCACACGGGTGTTAATTGTAGAGCATCTCTGCATGTTCTGATAAAAATTCTGTCTTAAGTTTCTGATGTTAGTATATAACAGTGGGATATTACTTTGTTGTTTTATGAAATTCACACCTCTTTGTGCACAATATTGTACGATTTAGAAGTTAACAAAAAATATTAACATAATTATGCGAAAAATCTTAATTGAACCATGGAACTATTATAGTCAAATTATAATGCTTCAATGATTAAACTTACTTGTCCTGCTGTGTAGAAAATATGGACGAAAGAATACGAGAATACAAAAGTTGGAAATAAAAATGAACTTGATTAAGACGTTGTAATCTCCCTGTAATGTATTTCCATACATGTTTTCTAAAAACTACATTGAAAAAGAAACTCAAGTAAAAAGTAACCAATGCCGTGCTTTTGAGAACCCTCGTTTATATATATATGTGAGACATGAAACTGATCAGAGTGAATGTTACCATAAAATAAAAATTCATAGAATACATTGGCATTTCACATGATATGAATATAGATTTCATACAGCTTAAAACTTTAATATAGAATAAATACTGGATAAGTGTTTAATGTTCAGTGCTAAAAATCAGACAGGTTTCCCTTAACACACACCACATTATTATATATAATAAGTATTTTATAACACTCGTTTTATTGCGTAAATCAACATAATATATTCTAAAGGAGTAGGGTCAAATTCCCTGATTTTATTTACACAACTGCCATTCTCAAAGTCTCTCAAACTTCACTTAAATTCATAAAATCAAAGCCCAAGGTATGAACTTTAAGGTTCTTACACTGTTATGGCTTATTCCTGAACAGGCATCAAAACGCCGGAGACAAATGTTTAGTATTTTTTCCCAAAAATGTATAAATGCTAACAACTATAAAAAATATGTTGGAAGTAAAGGTATCTATTGACTCTTGGATACACATATTATATTTGTTATGGATAGCGATGTCTTTCGATCGGCGCTTTGCCGATGATTTGCGTCAATCGGTATTTCATTTGCGCCAAAAATAATAGGTGAAATTAAAAAAATTTAGAATTTAAAACTTATACCATAAGTTGGAAAAGTTTTTAAGGAACAACATAAGCTAAAAATATTGATAGGTTATGGAGCTTCTTTTCGAGATATTTATTTTTTTTAAATGGCAAGAAAAGGCTGACTCGGACTTTACCATATATTTGCTTTGGTATTATTTGGGTCTCAAATCGAAAAAAATCTAGAATCTGCTTAAATTTTGGTAAATATGAAAAGAAAAATGGGTGTTATGGGGCAAAATATTTTACCCTGTATCGTAGGAAAAAAGCAAGGAATCCGAACATCTGACACAAATTCCCAAACCTGACCTCAGTTCATCCTTAAAACAATATCTACAGCTTTTGTTGCATCATAAAACTATGTGCATCTTAATCTGTTGTCGCAAAATTCTTTTGGCAGCTATGGTATACAAATAAGGAGATGTGGTATGAATGCCAACGAGTCAACTATCCACCAAAATTCAAATTCAATTTGATGTAAGCAATTAAAGGCTACCGTATGGCCTTCAGCAATGAGAAACCCCATACTGTATAGTCGGCTATAAAAGCATGTGCATAGACTCTTTAATATTCAATTACCAGCAGAATTGGACAGCTTGTAGATTTTGACCTTGTGAGTGATTTGGTCGCATCAAAATGTTATTATTCTTATTCATCAACTTGTAAACATGTGTATTGAGGGTGATCTTTTCAAATCATTTGATATATTCGGATTTGGTCCGATTTCACGGTATACTGAACATGGACGTAGAGAGTACGAGTTGGCCATGATGTTATATGGACAGATATATTTAATGTACATGTAGTTTTATTTTAGTGTGAAAAGGTTTATTTGATCGAAGTTCATTTTTATGAAGCAAAGGAAGAGCTTATACTTAAAATGTGCTTTTACAACCCTAAAGAACTACGAAACTGTCGGTTTTAATCCTTTATTACATTTAAATGCTGAAACAGGGAAGAATATTCTTACTAATTGACGAAAGGTTGCAATGAGAGAACGTGCTTATGGAAGTATACATTTATTATATACCTAATCACAATAAAATGCGACGTGGTTGTTTATGCCACTTGAATGATGAAATTCATATGGAACATCTATGTACTCTCAAATTGTAATCTGAATCTTAGACCTGATTCCTGTACAAGCTGAACACTCTGGTCCATAGTATGTGCATTCTAGATCACAGTTAAGGAGCAACCATTTAACTTCAAAGAGGGGGGTATTTTTTTCTGAGTCAGAAAATTTTAGTTTTTCGACGCTATCAATCAAATTATTTTTTCTGAATTTAACATTAACTGTAAGGTATGGGGAAATCTGCATTCAGAATATTTTTTTTGTTTGTCATCTGCTTGACCAGAATATTTTTTTTCATCAAATTGGGGATCAGAATATATTTTTAGGAAAAAACCATAACCTCCCCACTCCCCTTGAAGTTAAATGGTCGTTCCCTATAGCTAACGTAACAATATCATCTGGAAGACAATTTACCCTGCTTGACACTTCAGTTAGTTTTCAGTCTACTGTTGCTATTAAAAAAGAAACAAAAACAAAAACGGAGAAGCAGCAAATACACACCACAAAATGTGTTGGTTTAACCTCGATTTTGTTCATTCTGGACCAATATATAGATTCATCATATTTGTTTCACAATAAGTCTAATGTTGTAATGTCCTAACATCATCAGAGTATGTTTATTTTTTATGTTGATTGTTAAAGTATTTACATTAATTTTGTACTTGATAATATATGTATTTCGTCAAATGCATTTAAATTAAAATTTTTATTTCGTTTCATTTTCAATCTTTAGTATCAGTCTACGTAGAATGTCGAATCTTATCTTATTAAACTGAACTTTGATTGAAATGAGGACAATATAAAAATAAGACGATGTGGTATGATTGCCAATGAGACAACTCTCCACAAGAGACAAAATGACAGACACAGAAATAAACAACTATAGGTCACCGTACGGCCTTCAACAATGAGTAAAACCCATACTGCATAGTCAGATGAACATTGCCTGAACAGACATGTACACCTTAAAATCATTCCATACGCAAAATATGGTTGACCTACTGGTAAAAAAAGGTCAGAAGAAAACTGTCTGACGGACATGTAGAATTTACAAAGATCGCAGACTAAATATGTGAACAGTTATCTAATTACTTTGTTTTTTAGTTGAATCATGAAAATTTGATCAAATGTTCACATGACAGACGGAAAAGTCGTAAAATAGGGCATCGATATACAAGATATGAAGCATCCATTTCATGTGTGCATTAAGTGTTAGGGCTAATCAATGTGGTTCTATCTCTAATACAAACTTATTGGTCTCATTATTTAACAAAGATGGGTGTGACATAAACAAATATAATTGGACGGACTTGCTGCTATTTTGACATCCATGTATTCGCCTCTCTGCACATTTGCTTTAATTGGATTTAGAGAACAAAGCACTGTTTAATATTACATTACTAAAGTGTGCGACCCTACCCCATATGCGTCTAAAACTTCACTATTCACAGATAAAAATACAAATTATTTTTTATGCTATTGGGTTGTTAGCTCTTTGTCACACTCACCAAATTTGATATAACGCATATAATACATGAATGTTAAATAGTTATTTAGTATAGTTTGTCAAATCGAATAATTTTATCTAACCGCTTAATCGGATAATCTTTCGACCGATTAACCGGTTAATCGATATCAAAGTTGATATTCATAGACTATGTCTACAGTATATACTTAACGAATCTATTTAGATTTATCATGACACTCTTTACTAGATCATTCTGTATTGTCTGTATGTAAATGGTACGATTGATTGATTGATTATTTGGCTTTACGTCCAGTGGCAAATATATCATATGAAAAATAAGAACGGATGTGGTATAATTGCCAACGAGACAACTCTTCACCAGAGACCAAATGACATAGAAGTTAACAGCTATAGGTCACCGTACGATCTTCAACAATGAGCAAAACCCATACCGCATAGTCAGCTATAAAAGGCCCTGAAATGACAAATGTAAAACAATTCAAACGAGAAAGCTAACGGCCTGATTTATGTATAAAATAATGAAAGAAATAACAAATATAATATACAGCAACAAGCGACAACCACTGAATTACAGGCTCCTGACTTGGGACAGGCACATACAGAATGTTGCGGGTTTAACATGTTTGAAGGCGCTAACCCTCGTCTGACTTTGGACAGTGATGAAAGGACACAAACCAAAAAACTATGCAAACCAATTAACGAAAAAAAAAATATGAGAAACAGCAAAAAACGACAACCACTCAATTACAGGCTCCTGACTTGGGACAGGCACACATAGAATGTGGCGGGGTTAAACTAGTTTGAAGACGCCAATCCTCTCCCTAATCTTGGACAGTGGTGTAACAGTACAACATAAGAACACACTATAAAATCAGTTGAAAAGGGCTTAAATCGTCAGAATAATACAAAGCAGAAATACATCCAACAAAAACACAGACCGGACATGGCAGGGTAGTTAATATGTCATCCCCACAACAAAAAAGACCCGAAGTACAGACAACATTCGAATGGCAATACGTATTACAGAAAAAAAAAGAAATCAGAGCATCATATTGTCAAACTTCTAGTAAACGGTTACCGTAAATTGTGAAATTTTGGCGTCGGGATATTCTGGCGTTTTTCTCTCGAAAGTCATGTGTTTTATTTTGGTGTGTATAATTTTGGTGCTTCGTCTAATTGATATGTTTAATTTTGGAACAACAGTAGTTAGCAAGATCATTCATATTTGCCTTTATTTACCCGTTTATTGACAAAATATCATTTTAATTTCTCAAACTAGAAACACGACACAACTTAATGAAGAAGTCGGATACGAATGCAATTACAAATAATTCCGTATATCGTGGTTCAAAGCTGAAAGAAAATATGACAAAATCTTAAACATTAAAATCAATTTTCTAAATAGATTATTTATTCTTTACAAATATCATATGAAATAAATTTTAATCATCTCTATTGCAGTACATGTTAATCTATTGACGATCAAGGACTTAAATCTTAATCTTTATGCCTTTGGCAGTACATGTTAATTAATTGAAGATAAAGGATTACAAGGAGTTTTGATATTCTAAATAACGGCGTCTAATCAGCAATAGCCTGGCATATTTATGACATGTGTGAATAAAAATTCATGTTGTGACTTCTTAACAATTTCAGAAAATTGACAATTAAGTTAGAATTATATAGTGTTGTTTTCCAATTATACCAGGTATTTATTTGCAGATTTGGCTATGTATAGAATTGTAGGAAATATACGGAAGATAAAATAACATAAATAAACTATTTTCCCAAACATTAACATTACAATATAGTCGTACCGGTACTCGATTTTGGCGTTTCAATTTTAGTGTTTGTTTAATTTTCGTGTGTTTAATTTTGGCACTTTCATTGGAGGCATCAAATAAACCAAAATAAAACTACAACCTTACGGTATAAGCAGGGTTACAGAAAAATCTAGATTTCATACAAAAATTGATTTTTTATGTGCAAGACGTCGTTTGTCAAATTTTAGTGAAGTTATCAAAACGGAAAAATAATGCATTTAAGGAACAACCCTTTCATTTAAAGGGAGGGGTACGATATTTTGATGAAGAAAAAAAATACCTAAGGGAAGAAAAATAAATAAGCTGTCGTAGCATTGGCCACACTATTCTAATATAACAACTTGCTGCCACACAACTTCAAAGAAAACAACATTTCAAAACCAGGCATTGCATGATACTTTATAATTTGTTTAATACGGTAATTTTAGCATTTGAATGCATGCAGCGTTTACTTACAATCAAACTTGTGGGCGGGTATCCAATTGTGTGAACATAATACGTCAATTTGATTGGCTAAAATGAATTATAGATAAATATGTAGACAAGCCGAGGGTGATTTAAAATAGGCATTCTTTTAATAACTGTCGAATAGTACCGCAAGAGTCCGACTTAGACATGTTAGAGCATACAGTATCTGTTAAGTACGTTAAACATCGCTAACCGACGTCGAACTGTTGAATACCAACAACCAGGAACCATTTTTCATCGAGTTGTGTAATCGCTCTGATGTGGATCAAAACGGAATTAATATTTTATGTGGATTGTTATTGATGACGGAATGATATTTTTTGGATCATATTTGTAGACAATACAAGGATTTGAAAATTAATAGTCCTTGGTTTTAATATTAGATAACATGAATTATAAAACTTTCAAGAAGTCAAAAAAGTAGCCGAGGAAGAAACATAAACAAACCAGAACATTTCCTTTGGCCTATTTTACTTTTCGCTTGTCGCTTATTGCAGCTGAACAAGTAGTAATAATAATTATAAGAGTAGGAATTTTCGTATTTAAAACATGATTCACGTGTTACCAGTGTTTTTAGTGAGATGAGATAGCAGTCACTTCATGGAAATATTTGTATTATGTATTAAATAAATTTAATTAATCATGACTATACGCATATCATGTATAATCAAACGACACCATAATTACAAAATCTTTAATTTTCAAAACTGCGAGCCGCTATTACCCAACAGCAATATGTACACCAAACAAGTATTTATACAGAAAACAAGGAATGAACAGTTCATTTCAATAATATAAATGATTGCAAACAACAACCTTTCAAATCATTTGCAAACCACATAAACGGTCTGGCATGTTAATGTTTCCTATATATTTACAAAGGTTTTGCATATATGCAAATTTCCATAATGCCGTTATCTTTGGATAGCTTAAAAATTAATCACAAATGATAAGGATGCCCATTACTTTATGTTGGTTTGAAATATGCAAATACTTAAATATTTGCCTTATCGGGTCACCAGGTTCAAACATAAGATGCCTAACCATATTTGCATATGTATGCAAATGAAATACTACTTATACCTATAGAAATTTGAAAATTTAACTTTGACACAAAACCTGTAAAATTAAAACAAAATATCAACATTAAAGAAACATTTAGTGCATGTAAAGATAAACGAAATATCAACTTTTAATTGATATTTTCTCAAGCTATAAATCATTTTAAAAGTCATATTTGCATGCACTTAAAACATAAGCATTTACATACCATTGCAAATTTGACTATTTCCATACAATACCACATGCTAGCAAAATTTAGCGCATGGTCACGTTTAATAATGGTGTGATTTTTTGTATTTGTATTGAATTCAAAACGATTGCTCAGGATAGAGAATCGTACCGAGTTCACACAATTTACCCACGTTTTATATGATATGTAAAAGGCGGCCGCGCCTACCTGCAACACCATGGATGTTTATGGGGAAATATTAAGATTTATTGTCAACAAAGATAGCACAAACATATTTACAGCCAAGTAAAGTTTATCTAAATATGTGCCTTTATTTATGTTTATCATATATTTACATACGTATGTAAATCGACTTTTCATGCAGTGACATGTATTAACAAATATCTATATATTATAAAAATTCTGCTTATGGTACCTGCACAACAATCGAATTCTGGACATCAATCTCTTTAAAGAACATGCTGTTTTAACATAAATCATGCTATTCATTTCATTAAAACATCTATCAGTATGTAAGCAATGTTTTACCCAGTTTTTAAACAGATGTATTACACTTCCATTGGTCTTCTTTTTCCAAGGTAAATATGTTTCCATTGATCAATATGACAGAATTTATCAGAAATACGTTTCAAAAATATTATTTTGCAGGTCCCTGCACAACAATCGAATTCCAACAATGGATAAAAAATCTCTTTAAAGATTTGGCGGCTTTCACAACATTGTTAGTAACCTTATTCCGCAAAACATAATTTGCCTTCGGGTGTTGCTGGTTTGCTTTCGGAATGATCTAAATCATCTTTTAAAACTTTGAAAACATTTTTTAAATTTCCTACGAAGGTTTACAAATTGGTGACGATGAATTTGGTATTTCATCTGAATTGTACAATTTTCAAGAAATAAAAGATAAGGACGTTGAGATTGATGATATTGAATTTACAAGACAGCTTAAGATGATATGTAATATTCGCAACAGTGATATTGCCCTGTATCTTTTTGGAACAAAAAACATTAATTGAGAAGAGATGACAGAATTTGTATTGATATTGAGAGCAAACCTTGAAAAAAAAGAGATAGCATTATCAATCTGGTGCTATAAATTAGAACATCTTTGATTAGAAGTCCACATTACTTGAACAGTAAAATCTTTGCACTTTGGACTACTTCAATTTGACTATCTTGTTTTTGTCCCAAAACTAACTCATTGTTGAAGGCCGTACGATTGCCTATAATTGTTTACATCCATTTTATTTGAACTTTTGTGGATAGTTGTCTCATTGGCAATCCTACCACATCTCGTTATGTTTATAACATTATATGACTCTATCATTTGATAAAGCCAATTGAAATCTGTCTTTCTTTTATTATGTCCTATTTTAGAGTCATTTACAAGATATAATTTAAGATAGAATAAGTAAAAGCATATATCGCTATAATACGATACAATTCTTATTCTGATAGATCGCAACAGTTTTTATTCTTCCATTGTTGCTACTTTGCTATTGCTAATATATAACCCTCTCCTTTTATTTTTTTAAGTAAAATATTTTTTTGGTAAAACCTTTAAGTCAGTATTCTTTCATTTTGAGAACTTTTTGCAATTTTTCCAACGACGATTAAATATCGTTTGAAATTATTTGGCATAACTTCTTAAGTGTACCATTGCACACTATCATGGTTTTCTCTGACTGTTAATGACGTCTTTACGTATTTCCATTGGATGGTAGATATGTACTAACTGATTTTGTAGTGTTAGATACATGATTTTTGATTAGTTGTTATTGGCTTTGAACCACATGTAGCCTTAAGTAACTACCGGGTACTCTCGTATGTGTAAGGTATGTCTTTTGTGTTATTTTGTTATACTTTCATGTGTTCGTTGTACCGATCATATGAGTAAACTGATTGTTATAGTTTGCTTTTATAATGATCTGCTACACCAGATTTGGCACAAGCAAACATGTTTTAAAATGTTTAAACACTCAATATTCTGTTCGTGTCTGTCTCAAGTCAGAAGCCTGTAATTCAGTGGTTTTGTTTGTTGCTGTTTATCATATCTTTTTTCGTTATTGTTTTGTACACAAATCAGGTTGTTAGTTTCCTCGCTTTTAGGAATTTTGTTCCTCAATGCTCTTCAACTTCGTACTTTATTTGGCCTTTTTAACTTTTTTTGGATTCGAGCGTCACTGATGAGTCTTTTGTAGACGAAACGCGCGTCTGGCGTAAATACAAAATTAAATTCTGGTATATATGATGAGTTTATTTTGAATTGTTTTACATTCGTCATTTTGTGGTTTCTTATAACTTACTATGCGGTATGGTTACTTGCTTATAGTTGAAGATTCTATTGTGACCAATAGTTATTAACTTTTACATCATTCGATCTCTGGTGGAACGTTGTCTCATTAGCAATTATACCCCGTCTTCTTGTCTTTGTTATTTAAAAAAAGAGGCCGTTTAAACTAATGCATATCCAGAGATCAGATACTAAAGCTCGTCTTAATGTTGTCAATGGAGAGGTTGCCCTATATCATTTAATAATATAATGCTTAACTGGGCCAGGGATGACAAACTTTTTTGAATAATTAAGATCAAACCTTTCTAAAGAGGAGTGCCCTTATCAATCCAGTGATAAACGTCTACGATTAGTACTTCATCTTTTCAGAACAACATAAACATTGTTTACTTTGCTACGTTTTACAATTAACTGTTTTATATTTTGCCCAAAAACTAGAATAGAAATTGTATGAAGCTACTTAATGTCTAAAGGTATTTCATTTTTGTTCTTGTGTAGGGTTATTAACAAGATATAAACAAACGTGTTAGAAAAGTGTATAAATTGCGTTTTAATTTGAGTTTGTGCCATTTGTAAGAAGTCAATAGTAAGAACATTTAGATACATGTAATTGATTTGATATTTTTACTTAGGTGACAAGATAGTTAACTGGAGCAAAGATGACAAAAATATCCTGATAAAATTGAAACTAATTTAAATGGCTGAACGTAAAGATCACCATACGGCCTTTAACAATAACCCTTACCGCATAATAATCTATAAAAGACCCAGACATGACGAATGTAAAACATTTCAAATAGGAAACAACGGCTTGAATTATGTAAAAAAAAACAACATCAAACGAAAAACAAGTATAATATATGGATAACGCAATTTATCCTGCAATTAGGTGTCTTATCATACATATACAGCCCAACAGATATCACTAGGCTGTATCTGTATACTATACAGATATCGCTTTATAGCTCCTCCCACTACCCGTGACCTCAGAATGTGTATTGCAGTCGCATTCCAATGCCGTATTGCTTGACCTTATACATGCGAACTATAGATTAATTTATGTTCTGTTTGTTTTCAAGCATTTCTTTACAGAAATAAGAATTAAACCAAAGCGTAAATTTATTTAACCGAATGTAATCGTACTCGAAATAAACATTGTTTCACCTCGTAAACTGGTTTAATTAATGCATAAAAAACAATTCAATCCGGTCAGTTGATGAACTGTTATATATGTTTTATTGGCAATGGATAAAAGGGAACAACTTTGTGGCTGTTGATTGACAAATGATGGAGGAAATTACGTCATTCATTACCCTGTGCATTATACATCTTATAGTTTAACCATTTAAATTTGGTATTAAAATAGGTTCAATCGACTTTGTTATTTAACAATAAGTGCATTTCAAAACATAATAAATATTAATACAGAACCAAATACGTGTGAATTTTTATTTGTTATTAGATTTTCATTAATAGCATCTGAAAGTTGGTTTAATCCACCATTTTCTACTTAAGAAAATGCCTGTACCAAGTCAAGACTATGACGGTTGTTATCCATTCGTTTGATGCGTTTGAACTTTTGATTTTGCCATTTGATTAGGGACTTTCCGTTTTGAATTTTCCTCGGAATTCGATATTTTTGTTATTTTACTTTTGATCAGTTTAATACTTAACCGTTCTGTGATTCATGACCTCAAAATATTGATATAACATTTTCTGATTATTGCCATGATTTACATTTTTTGTTGTTGTTAACCGAGGACCTTATTTTTTTTGTTTTATTAATTTCTGTATATTTAAAATGGATAGTCCTTTGCTTCTCTCTATTTAATATCTTCCATCATCAATTATATACTTTCTCTAAAATTTGAGACTTTAAAATATTTCAATTAATCGGGATAAAGGTTTTAATTTTTTCAATACCATTTTAACATTGTGTGCACAACAAATAACCGAAACTATGCAAATGCGGGTCAAATGTTCACCCATTTACATCCAAACCTCCTAATTTCTTTCAAAATCTGTTTCATATTGTGGTGTTAAAAAGGTTATAAAAGTTCAGATATAAAAAAAGGTTTATGAAGAAATACCTTACCTTGTATATTGGTTCCGATCTGGATTGCTCATAGTATTTTTGAGACTGACTATTATAGTTCGTAATACTAAAAACAATTGCTTTTTATGAACAATTTAAAGTGAAAACAGTAGCTATATTTACCAATATGAAACAGTGTTGAATGTGCATTATAATCATGTTAGTCGTTGTTGATCGATTAGATAGAATGGCATCCGATGGTTTCCTGAAATCGGCTGTTAATGATACTTTAATTTTGCTTACCACTATTGTGACCATTCTTTGAAATAGCGTAGAATTGTCAAGTTGCCTGAAATAACTTTGTTACATTCAAAGTAAAGACAAGGCGATGTGGCGCATGTATGATTACCAATGAAACACCATCTATAGACCAAAAACGAAAGATCAAAAGAAAGACTTCCGTACTATTTCCACAATTTGCAAGCTTAAACAATCCCCTTACATCAACATGTTAAATATTGAAATATTGAAAACCAACTACTGGATCACTATTACACACATAAACCAAACAATCCAATATAAAAGACAGCAACAAACGACAGACGTTGGGGGTACCGTGACTAAGTTGAACACTTGTGTTTAATTCATTTGTTCTTTTGAAAAATACAAAATGTTAATGTAAACCAATATGTTTCAACCAACCAACGACAACCACCAGATTACAATTAGATAGCTCTGACCGATACATGCATATAGTGATTTTGAAAGGGATTACCCATACTCATCCTGATGGTTATATACCTTCAGTTAATATTCATTTTTGGACTATTTCCATGAAATTTTCTTCTATTTTGTCTTTAAGATTAATTGAAAAAAATGAAGTTAATATGATTATGTATACACAAATATAACTATGTAACGATAAAGCTCTAATTTTGGGCCAATGCCTAAAATATCGAGGTCAGATGATTCGAATTAAGACATGCCAACATTGGTTTTAACATAGCCGTTGTAAACTCGGTCACAAAGATACTTGTGTATGTATTCAGATTCATTATTCATTATGTAGTAAAACTGTTTGAAGACCATATTTTCTGTAAAGTTTTTATAGCAGACATTGGACATGTTAAATTTTAAGATTTTAAGATACATACTTTTCAAAAATGTTGTTTTGCATGTGGCTGAACGGTAACGAAATCACACCAGTAGAGGTAAATCTCTTTCGAGATTTGACGGCTTTAAAAAGATTGTAAGTAATTTGACTTTGCTAAAAATAATTTGCCTTTGTATGTTGCTTGTTTGCTCTCGCATGGAATTAATCTATTTTTTTAAAACATTTTAAAATATCCAACAAAAGTTTTTGAATTTGAATCAATTAACTTTATTGTATTCTGTTCCAAAACTAATATGTAATTACAGTTAAGTATGATCAGCCTATCAACCTATAGCTAATCGCTAAAAATTATAACTTCATTATGCAATCCATTTTTTTCAATACAATTTATCCGATAATCTCCAAGATTTTATCTAAATGATATCAAGAGTCATTCCAAAAACTTCTCAGTAAATAGTTTTGTTTTACAAGAATTTCATGTATGAAAGTTAATGTTTTCAGCTTTTGATGATTTTTGAATTTTATAAACACTATGCATTACTGAATTTGCATTTTAAGTGTAGTCTTACTTGTCCGATTTTCTCAGATGGTCCTGCATCAGTCTCATAACCAATTGTAAACTACGTTAATGTTTGATCACTGTTTCAATTACTGCTAGGTTAAAACGCGCAAAGGACTTCTAATACATTTGTCATAATTGTCTCCAATACCCTTGGTCTACCCCCTTACTTCGGTATCATTTCAAAGAAACAAAGAAATAGGATTTAGATTATGTTATTGAAATGATTCGACATCTAAAAGTCTTTTGAATTCTGTCTATCTTTTAGTTTGTCAGATTTTAGTATTATCGACAAGATATAAGTTAATATAGAAAACATATCAACAAATATTACTATGTATATTTCCGGAGATTTCATACCTTTGATATTTATCCTATATTACAAGAAGCCTATAAATCTAATCATTCCTTGAATAATGACAAAATTCATAGATGATATAGTTTTGCTCTAAATATATTACAAAAAGCAGGATAAGATGCTGGAGATTTTGAAACTTATGATCAACCATAAAGCAAATTTGAAAATTCCATAAAGAAGAAGTTTAAACAGATAACACATGAAGTTTACATAAATCAGGTGTCAGTAAACTTTCTTTTATTACAGACAGTTCAAAATTGTCTCGTAAAAGCCCAATAAAGTATGAGATAAAAACTATAGGATAACTTATGAAAGAGTCACATTTTAAAACCAGATAGTTAATCTCTAAATTTCGGGTGATTGACGTTAACCTAGAAGTAAAACAGAAAGACAGCAAACTTTACGCATCTTGAAAATTACTGTTGTTTTAAAAATTGATATTATAAAACCTGCTGAAACAAATTCTCAACCACTTTCCCAGCTAAATTAAATTTCAAATCTAAACCTTTGACAGCAGTTGGTGACTTGGTAAAGCAATCTTCATACTTGCAGAAATGAGATCAAAGTCTATCGAACGTTACACTATCATATCTATGTTTGGTTTTTTGTATGCTTATACATGTAATTCTTTTTGTGTTAATAAGTGCTATGTTTTCTGTTTTGCTTGACCCAAATGGGTGTAATTTTCAAATAAACTCATTTATTCATACCGATAAAATCTGATCAAGTGAAATAGACATTATAAAACTTAAATCATATTGTTTTCATTCAAGCTCTAAAATGGTATTCACATTTGCAGACGTTATCGTTAAGTACTGAATGAGAAAGACAAACTATTTCTAAACCATTATTACTTCAATTTGACTTGCTTGCTTTTTGTCCCAAAACTAACTCATTGTTGAAGGCCGTACGGTTGCCTATAATTGCTTACATCCACTTCAGTTGAATTTTGGTGGATAGTTCTCTAATTGGCAATGATACCACATCTCCTTATTTTTATAGCATGAATTTTATATGACCCAATCATTTGATAAAGCCATCTGAAATCTGACTTTCTTCTATTATGTCGTTATGGTCATTTACAAAATATAATTTAATATAACAAATATAATTGTTCCACTGTTGCTCTAACATGGTACACACATTTGCGAAGTTGTCTTTAGTTTATCCTGAATATGAAAGGCAAACCATATATATATATATCAGTATTACCTTGTTAAAAACAACACCAAAGAAACCATTGAGCAAAATTTGACATAAGAATTAAATAATTTATAGGGTTTATTTTACTCCATCGCCGCGAGCTATGGATCTGATTAAATAAGGTTATAAATCTATCACGCCATAAAACTTTTTTAAATCTGTCATCACTGGTATTGACCTACCTGTTGTAAAATAAGGTCAATCTGATATTTGTTTTTGCTAATTCATCATTAATGACACAGTCAAACAGTGTGAGAACAATATTGATTTTTACAGACTTTAGAGCAGACATCAAAGATGTTTTTGTCTTGTGTTAATGTTCTGAGCCTTGATGAATAATAACTATTTATTGTATAATGAAATCTTTCAGTACGAATACAACATACTAACCAGTGTTTAAACAGATATACTGCACTTCCGTTGACCCATTATTATCACGTTTATTTTGTTTACATTGAGGATAATCATAGATGCAATGCAGAAATACGTTATGTTTTTTATGCTACAGACCAATCAAATTGTAATTCCCCATATGTTGCTGCTTTGCTATTGCATTATATCACCCTCTCCATAGATATGTTTTAAGATTTTTGTAGAAGCATAAAGTCAGTATTTAATCATTTTGCGAACTTTTTGCAATTTTTCCAAAGATGATTAAATATCGTTTAAAATAATTTGGCATTACTTGTAAAGTGTCCAATTGCACAATGTCATGGTTTTCTCTGACTATTAATGACGTCTTTACGTATATCCATTAGATGGTGGATGTTTACTGATTTATTTGTTAGTGTTAGATACATGATTTTTTATTAGTTGTTGTTGGCTTTGAACTAGCATTCAGTAACTGTACCATTGCACAATATCATGGTTTCTTTGACTGTTATAGACGTCTTTACGTATATCCATTGGATGATGGATGTGTACTAATTGATTTTGTAGTGTTAGATACATGATTTTTTTAGTTGTTATTGGCTTTGAACTAGCCTTCAGTAACTGCCAGGTACTCTCATATCTGTACTGTGTGTCTTTTGTGTTTATTTGTTATATTTTTGTGTGTGCTTTGTATCGATCATATGAGTTAAGCCTTTAATAACTGATGGTTATAGTTTGCTCTTATAATATTCTGCTACACCAGCTTTGGGGTAAGCAAACATGTTTTAACATGTTTAACCACTCCATATTCTCATAAGTAAGTTAGGAGCATGTAATGCAGTGGTTTTCTTTTGTTGCTGTTTATCATATTTGTTTTCCGTTCTTTGTTTTATACACAAAAGAGGTCGTTAGTTTTCTCGTTCGAATTGTTTTACATTCGACATTTTGGGGCTGTTTATAATTTACCATGCGGTATGGTTTTTGCTCATTGTTAAAGGCTGTACAGTGACAAATAGTTATTATCTTTTACATTATTATATCTCTGATTAAGAGTTGTCTCATTGGCAATCATACCACGTCTTCTTATTTTTGTTATTCACCATTGCATAGATCAGATAGTTAAAGCTCAACTCAATGTTGTCAATGTAGAGGTTGCCTTGTATCATTGTATGATACAATGGTTAACTGGGCCAGGGATGACACACTTTTTATCATGATTCAGACAAAACCTTTTCTAAAGAAGAATGCCCTTATCAATCCGGTGATCAACGTCTACGATTAGTAATTCAGTTTTTCAGAACAACATAAACATTGTACTTTGCTGCGTTTTTCAATTGACTGTTTTATACTTTGTTATTTAAAAAAAAGAAGGGTCGTTTAAATTAATGCAATTGCATATATCAGATAACTTAAGCTCATCTTAATGTTGTTACCCTGTATCATTTTATGATACAATAGTTAATTAGGCCAAAGATGACAAACGTTTTATCATAATTCAGACCAAACCTTTCTAAAGAGGAGTGCCCTTATTAATCCGGTGTTAAACGTCTACGATTAGTTATTCAGTTTTTCAGAATAGCATAAACGTTGTACTTTCTTACGTTTTTCAATTGACTGTTTATTTTTGCCCAAAAACTAGAATAGAAATTGTATGCAGCTTCTTAATGTCGAAAGTTATTTCTAGTTTATCCTTGTGTAGGGTTATTTACAAGATATATGCAAAAGTTTTAGAGAGGTATACAAATTTCGTTTAATATGAGTTGGTACCATTTCTAAGAAGTAAAGAGTGAGAACATTTAGATGTATGTAATTGATTTATTTATATAACTACGTTGATTTGAATTTAGTTGATGGAGAAATTTCTCACGACTAGAGTATCTTGATAAAATAAAGACTAATTTAAAAGTTGGAATTTAAAAAAAAAGGGGTCGTTTAAATTAATGCAATTGCATATATCAGATAACTTTAGCTCATCTAAATAGTGTCAATGGAGAGGCTGTCCTGTATCTTTATCATTTTATGATACAATAGTTAACTGGGCCATGTATGACAAACTTTTTTGAATAATTCAGACCAAACCTTTCTAAAGAGGAGTGCCCTTATCAATCCGGTGATAAACGTCTACGATTAGTACTTCACCTTTTCAGAACAGCATAAACATTGTGTACTTTGCTACGTTTTTCAATTGACTGTTTTATATTTTGCCCAACAACTAAAATAGATATTGTATGCAGGTACTTATTGTCTAAAGTTGTTTCTTTTTTATCCTTGTGTAGGGTTGTTAACAAGATATATGCAAAAGTTTTAGAGAAGTGAATAAATTTCTTTTAAATTTGAGTTGGTACAATTTGTGAGAAGTAAATAATATGAACATTTAAATGTATGTAATTGATTTGATAATATAACTTAGGCGATATGAATTTGTTCGATGGAGAGAGTTCCTCATTTCTTTGTATGACAAGATAAACTACTGGAGCAAAGATGACAAACATATCCTGATAAATAGAGGTAACAGTAGTATACCGTGCTGGTCAGTAGTCATAAATCGATTAAGCGAATGAACTGCTACAAAAAAAAAAAAAACCGTCAATATTGAGACTTATTCAAAAGTTGGAACTTTTTAGATCATCATACGGCCTTCAACAAAGAGAAAATCACATATCACATAATAAGTTATCAACGGCCCCGACATGACGAATGTAAAACAATTCAAACGACAAACTACTTCCTCAATTATGTAAAAAAAAAAAAAAAAACAGTAAACGAAAAACAAGTATGATATATGTATACAGCAATAAATAACAACCTTTGAATTAAATTCCTGTCTAAGTCGTCAACACCCTAAAGGCAGATATGATAGAAAATGACGGTAAACAAACCTATATTATTCAGGTCTTAAATGCATACATGGTGTTGTCCTTCACTTAAGGTGGTACATAACACTACATGGAGATAACTCTGTAAAAATAAGCTGAACGTTTTAATCACGTTCTATTGTTAAGGAAATATTAAGCTTCTCAATGCCCAAAATCAGTGTTTGTCAAACTGCTATATATCCAATGATATATTTCCGATAAAGTGTGTGGTTTAAGTATTTTGAAATGTATATATTTTTGTTAAAGGATCAAAGTAAATATTTTGTCAAAATTTTAGGAAAATTTAATGAGCCACATTAATTTTAGTCAAGGTGTTTGGTACCACCTGAATGATCAAAATAGAATAAATCGAGTCAGTTCATTAGGGCACAGATACATTCTTCCTTCTCCATTTTGTTCCATGCAAAACCCGGAAAAGATTTTCTTTTTCCTTTTTACACCAGACATTTTTCTGAAGTCACGAAATCACCCTTGACAATGTAAATTATAGTTTTAATTGAAGTAGGAGCAAAATATGTGTCGTTGAGCTTATAATGTGAATTAATTGAAAATAACTCGACTTACAAGCCTAAATTTACTTAAGCGAATGTAACCGTACTAGAAATAAACATTGTATCACCTCGTAAACTGGATAAATAAATGCCAAACAAAACCCAATTCAATCCGGTCAATCGATATACTGTCATACAAAATCCGTTATTGTTTTGTTCTCTATTAATTTTAATTATTTTTCCGTTTTTCAGTATTCCTATATTCCTATATACTAGAAAAAAACTTGTAGTTGCTATTCACTATCAAATCAAAGTTTACTTTCCCCAGCGGTCACTGATATATTATATTAAGAGCCATTTATAACGGATTTTTGAGGAAAAAGGGGAGGGCTAAATAAAATCGGGATAGATTTTTTACTTTTTTCAATACCATTTTAACATTGTACGTACAACTTATAATCGAAACTATGCAAATGCGGGTCAAATGTTCACCTATTCACTTCCAAACCTCCTGATTTTATTAAAAATCTGTTTGCTATTGTTGTGTTAAATAGGTTATGAGGAGTTCAGATACAAAAAAGGTTTATTTAAATATATTACCTTGTATATTGGTTCCGAACGGGATTGCTCTTAGTATTTTTAAAACTGATTTTGATAGTTCGTAATTAAAAAAAAAAAAACAATCGCTTGTTTTATGAACAATATCAAGGAAAAAAAAAAAAGCAGCTACATTTATCAATATGAAGCAGTGTTGAGTGTGCATTATAATCATGTTGGTCGTCCCATCGACTAGACAGGATGGCATCCCATGACTTCTTTAAATCAGCTGCTTATTATATTTGAGTTTGCTTACCGGTATTGTGCCAATTTTTTGAAATAGCTTAGAATTGACAAGTTGTCAGAAATAACTCCGTTAAAGTAAAAATAAAGACAGAGTGATTTGGGGAATGTATGATTACCAATGACACATCATCTATAGACCAAAAACGAAAGATGAAAAAAAAGACTTCTGTACTATTTCCATAATTTGCAGAACTTATGCTAAGTTTTAAAAGTAACATACAGCAACATGTTAAATAATGAAATATTAAAAACTTACTCCCGGATCAATATTACAAACATTTACAAAAAAATCTAATATAAAAGACAGCAACAAACGACAGACTTTGGGGAAACGTGACTAAGTTAAACACTTGTGTTTGATTCATTTGTTCTTTTGAACAATAAAATATGTTTCAACTAACTAACGACAACCACCAAATTACAATAATATAGCTGTAAACGATACATGCATATAGTGGCGAGATTTAACATTTTGTAAGAGTTCAATTTTGTACTAACCTTGGCCAGTTAAGTTTGAATCACAACATTATAATGAACACAAACTGTACATATGTTTTTGAAAGGGATTACCCATACTCATTCTGGGGGTTATCTACCTTCAGTTGATATCAATATTTTCAGAACAACCAAAAACATTTTACTTTGGACTTTTTCCACGAAATTTTCATCTATTTTGTCTTTTAGGGTAACTGAAAAAAATGAAGTTAATAAAATATGTATAAACGAATGTAACTATATAACGATTGACTTCTGATTTTGATCCAGTGCGAAAATATAGTTCAGACGATCCGATTTAAGATATGCCAACAATGGTTGCAACATAGCTGTTGTAAATTCGGCC
The DNA here is from genome assembly GCA_017311375.1 of Mytilus coruscus. Lineage (NCBI taxonomy): Eukaryota > Metazoa > Mollusca > Bivalvia > Mytilida > Mytilidae > Mytilus > Mytilus coruscus. The sequence goes on from CM029603.1 coordinate 84,380,663, forward strand.
ACTAAGATAATTGTATTGTATTCAAATTCAATTTTGATAATGCAGTAAAACTGTTTGAAGACAATATTCTCTTTAAAGTTTTATAGCAGACATTTAACATGTTATATTTTTAAGATTTTAAGACACATACTTAAAATACTTTCAAAAATGTTATTTTGCAAATGGCTGGGCAATAATCAAATTACAACAGTAGAGGTATATCTCTTTCGAGGATTGACGTCTCTAACAAGATTGTAAGTCATTTGATTTTGCTTGTTCGTATCTTTTTTAAAACATTTTAAAATTTCCAACAAAAGTTTGTAAATGTGTGTTAATTAATTTGGTATAACATGTAACGTGTGACGAGTTTAAGAAATCAAAAATAAGGACATTAGATCTATGTTATTCAATTGGTCATATATCTTAAGATGGTTGTGTCAGTGGTGATGTTACCCTGTATCCGCTTTAGACACGATACTTTACTGTAGCAGATATGAAATAGTTCTTATCAACATTGAAATCAAACCTTGCTAATGCAGAATAGCATTATCGATTTAATGCTATACATTTGTACAATTTTGAATAGTAGAACATATTTTTAGAATAATAAAATCTTTGCATTTATTGTATTCTGTTCCCAAACTAATATGATAATTACAGTTAAGTATGATATCATGTTAACCTATAACTAATATAACTAAAAATTATAACTTCCCAATGAAATCCATTTTTTCAATTACATTTTTTCGAAAACTTTCAAGATTTTATTTAAATGATGTCAAAAGTCATTCCAAAAACACCTCAGTAAATTGTTTTGTTTTAAAAGTAATTCATGTATGAAAGTTAATGTTCTACCTTTTCAGCTTTTGATTTTTTTTACATTGTAAAAATAATGCATTGCTTAATTTGCATTCTCTGTGTAGTCTAACTTATCCGATTTTCTTAGATGGTCCTGCATCATTCTCATTACCGATTGTAAACAACATTAATGTTTGATCACTGTTTCAATAACTGCTAGGTGAAAACGCACAAAGGACTTCCAATACATTTGTCATAATTGTCTCACATACCCTTGGTCTACACCCTTACTACGGTACCATTTGTAAGAGATAAGAAAATAAGGATTTAAATTGATGCTATTGAATTAACCAGAAAACTGAAAGCCTTCTGAACTCTGTCTTTTTTTTAGTTTGTCAGATTTTAGTATAATCGACAAGATATCAGTTAATATAGAAAAATATCAACAAATATTGCTATTTATATTTCTGGAGATTTCATTCCAATGAAATAACCATATGTTACAAGAAGCCTATGAAATTAATAAGTCCTTGTATAATGACAAAATTCATAGTTGGTATAGTTTTGCTCTAAATATATTACAAAAAGCAGGATTAGATGCTGCAGATTTTGAAACTTATGATCAACCATATAGCGAAATTGAATTTTCTATAAAGATGAAGTTTAAACAGATAACACATGAAATTTACACAAATCAGGTCTTCAGTAAACTTTCTTTTATAACAGACAGTTCAAAATTATTTCGTAATAGCCCAATAAAATACGAGATAAAACTAAAGGATAACTTATGAAAGAGTCACATTTTAAAACCAGACAATTAATCCCTAAATTTCGGTTGAGTGACGTTAGCCCAGAAGTAAAACAGAAAGATATAGAAATATACCTAGAAACCAAAGTTATGTAAATTAAGTAATTACCTTGATCATGAGTTCCATTTTTTCTAGCTGGCAAACTTAAGTCAACTTTAAGAGATCTGTTGTTTTAAAAATGATAATATAAAACCTGCTTATACAAATTCTAGACCACTTTTCAAGCTAAAATAGATTTGAAATCCTAAATCTGAATCTTTGACAGCAGTTGATGACTTTATAAAGCAATCTTCATACTTGCAAAAATGAACGTTACACTATCATATCTATGTTGTTTTTTTTTTTTTTGTATGCTTATACTTGTAATTATTGACTATTGTGGTGTTAATAAGTGCTATATTTTGTGTTTTTGCTTGACTTATATATGTGTAATTTCAAATAAACTTATTTATGTATACCAATAAAATTATGATTCTGATCGAGTTAAACAGACATTATAAAACTAAAATCATATTGTTTTCATTCAAGGTCTAAAATGGTATCCACATTAGAAGAAGTTGTCGTTAATTATTGAATGAGAAAGACAAACTATTTTTAAACCATTATTACTTCATGTTGTTTAAACAAAACCGTGCGCGATATGAAATAAGAGTTTCATTATCGTGTTCAGAAGATCCGAATTAAAATATACAAACACTGATATCGACGCAGCTGTTATTATCATATTTACAAAGAATTTGTAATCATTGATAATGCAGTAAAACTCTTTGAATACCAGATTTTTTAAAATTTAATTGCAGACCTTGAATATGTAAATTTTTACATAAACCATTGATTTTCTTTTTTAAAATCATTGTGTTTGCATTAATGAAATTATATATTTTATGCAAACCTACATTTCAAAAATGTTATTTTGAAGGTACCTGTACAACAATCAAATTACAAAATAAAATCTTTCGATGTTTCACGGTTCCATGGTTCTATAAAACTAATGTTGCCTCATGTATTGCTAGTTTGCTGTCGCAATGATTTAGTTTTGTTCTACTGAATATTTTTCTTTGAAAAGTGTCTACTAAGATTTATAAATTTGGGTGAATTTAATTTGGTATTATTTGTAAAGTGTACCATTTTCAAGAAATCAAAAATCCAGACGTTGCGATTTATTTTTGTTGAATTTTTAAAAAGAGCTTTAGGTAATATGAATTTTGTCAATGGTAAGGTTATCCTGTATCAGTTATCTAATAAGGATACGATATTTAAGTAGTGCAGATCTTCTTAAAATATAGATCACACCTTGCTTTGAGGAAAAGCATTATCGATCTGAGGCTACACATTTGCACTTTTTATATTAGTAGTACATATTTCCATTACAATAAAGGTTTGATGCTCTAACGACATTGTTAAAATCTTGATTCTACAAAATGATAATTGTCTTCCTGTATTGCTGGTTTGCTTTTGCAATGATCTTAATGATCTTTTAGAATAACAGTTTAAAAGTTGATGCATATGCAGAATGTAATGCCGAAATACCTTATATTATTTTGTATGTACCTACAGACCAAACAGATATCAATAACATAAAGTACCAAACCAGATGCGCATTTCGACAAAAGTCCCCATATGTTCCTGGTTTACTGTACCTACAGACCAAAAAGATAGGGTGCAATCAACAGTTTTTTCTATGACGTCATATTTTGAGGGACCATGCATAAGTGACCATTAGTGGTGGTATTGCTAATAAAGATACTTGTATAACGCTAGATATCACTGGAATCAGAATTTTCTCTAATTTACAATGAAATAAAAATAAAGTGTTCTACATATTTTATTAAAAATGGATAAAGGACAACAACCTTATTTATGGTTGTTGATTTGCAAAAAGTAAAATCACAAAAATACTGAACTCCGAGGAAAATTCAAAAAGGAAAGTCCCCAATCAAATGGCAAAATCAAAAGTTCAAACACATCAAACGAATGGATAACAACTGTCATATTCCTGACTTGGTACAGGCATTTTCTTGTGTAGAAAATAGTGAATTGAACCTGGTTTTAAAGCTAGCTAAACCTCTCACTTGTATGACAGTCGCATCAAATTCCAATGTGAACAAAACAAACAAAAACAATAGGTAAAAATGTCACAAATAGGGGTAAACCTTCTGCAAATGTTCGAGGGAAGGAATGATGTCATTAATTACACTGCGCATAACATCTGATTGCTCAATCATTTTGTTTTTTTAATAAAATAGGTTCAAGCGACCCCATTTTTCAAGAATTATTCCAAATAGTGAGAAATTTCAATAGAATACCAAAGAATTATCAATTCTATATTTATTATTAAATTGATTTTAATAGTCTGTTTAAATGGTGATAAGTGTAATGCTTCAACAATTCTATTGCGAATAATGCCTTTTAAAATATTGATATTAAATGTTCCGATTGACGCTATAATTTACCTTTTGTCTTTGCAAACAAGGGACACCATTGAAAAATTTATTATGTTTTGTATATTCAAAAATGCATAGTTCTTTATTTTTCCCTTCGTATTATCGTCAGTTACCAGTTATTGATCATATACTTTCTTTTAAAATTCCAGACGTTCAGGCATTTTAATTAAACGGGATAGAGTTTTCGCCAGCACACAAAATACCTCAATCTGTCAGAAACTATTTCGACAGATATAAATAATGCAGCGAAGGTTGCAGTCATCAAAAAAATAAGATAAAGAGACATTCAACTTAGAGAATTAAATTCTGATGTATTAGAATAAATATCTGTATAATTATGTAATAAGGACTCTACATCATTAAATTGACATGGGTTGGGATTTAACCAATATTAAACACCAACATTGTTTAAACCTTACCTATTCACCTCCTCATCTCTTAATCTTTTCAATAAGAATTTGTTTATTATTTTTTAAATGGGTTCCGATTAGAAAATAAATATATTTCAATTAGTTAAGACACATCGAAGGTTCAGAATGAAAACTTGCCTATCAGAGAAATACTTCTTGGTAAATGTCCGAAAAAAACAGAAACCACTCACTTGTATGTCAAAATATTTCATGCTTGTTTTTTTTTTCTTATACGTTATTGATTGTATCTGTTATATCTTAACGTTCATATCAACTTAACTGATATCTACAGACAATGGGATTGCCATTGTTCTCACAATGAGGAGTTCATAAACAAATGATTGGTTAATGGCATGGATTGTAGCTGAAATATGTGATATGCGAAAACTACCTCCACACAACCCCCTTTCAACCCGAACATTTCCAAAAATGGACATTGCGTAATTATGATGCAATGTTCAATCTAACAAAATTGGTAACGACGAAATCTTTATTGTATATCAAACACATAATTAAGTTTGCAGTTAAAGTAAAATTAAGATTAATTTTGATAATTTTCTTTAAATGTTTATTATGTAAAACAAACATGAATAGTTAAACTGTTTTTTTTTTTATATGCATATGTATTTGTCATTATTGATGTAATTTTAACCCGTTTCCAGTTGCCTACTATTTTCAACGTTTGTCTGTTTGAATTGATAAATCTGAAAAATGTACTGCATATATATATTAATTTAGAAAATGTTATTTGTGAGTGAGAATTAAATAACCACACATATGTACATATTTTTTTTTAGGTTTGACGGTTCTTAAAAAACTGATTTTAAAAAACAAATAGTCCGTCAGGTGTTGCTGATTTTCTGTCCCATTGAATCATTCATCTCCTTTGTTTTATTCTTTCAAGTAAAATTAGTTTTGCCAACTCGTCCGCCTTTTCACCAAATGTGTGCCCTTCCGAATTAGACTCGTCGCAGGATGTGTACCTACATAAGCAACACGACGGATGCCTTATGAGGAGGAGGATCTGAAGTCATCCTGTGTTTTTCCCTTTTTTTTTTTTTTTTTTTTTTTTTTTTTTTTTTTTTTCTTTTCTGGAGGGGGTTGGGTGTGGCGGCAGTGTTCGTTATGCTCAATCTTTAATTTTGTATGCTGTTGTTTGTGTTTTGGTCTGTTTTAAAATTTGCCCTGGCGTTGCAAATTGGAATTTGAGCAATGCAGATGTTTTCTTTTATCTTAAAATGACAAGATTGTAACCCTGAGCAGGGATAGACAAAATATGCTCAAATTCAGACCAATATAAAAAGAAGATGATTTGGTATGATTGCCAATGAGAAAACTATCCACCATAAACATAATAACGTAGAAGTTAGCATCGTTAGGTCACCGTATGACCCTTAACAATGACCAAAACCGACATCGAGTAGCAAGACATAAAAGGTATAAAAAAAAATAAAAAATGTACAACAGTTGGTAAAACAAAACAGTAGTGCAAAATACCATCAATGCATTAAGAATTTTTTTGGGTTCATTTGAAAAAAACAATCTTAACGGAATTGAAATCAAATTGACCGATTGTCTTTGCCAATATCCTTTTTGACATGCTTTTTTGTGCACTCAAACTACATATTGTCATTTGATTTTGACATGATTAAATATTGGTATCCATCCCTGATGTCAGAAGATCCCACAAAAGTCTAGCAAACCCTGGTTTCACCATAGCTGTTGTGAAATATGGTCAATAAGATAATAATTTAAGTTCATATATGCATAAGTACTATTTATCGTATCATACACTTCAGTGAGTATGTATGCAATGTATTAACAATTTTCAAACATCTCTACATCTGTCCAGTTGACTTATATTTTTACTTCAAGCTGTTTGTATTTCTGAACAAGGAAAATAATAGGAGAAATAAATTTCAAAAATGTTATTTTTCAGGGACCTTAGCCACAATCAAATTTCCACATTGGATGACAATCTGTTTCTGGGACTAACGGCTCTTGAAACATTGTAAGTAAATAGATATATCAAATAAAAATTTGTCGTCATATGTTGTTGGTTTGCTATTTTAGTATATCACAAATATCTTTTTATACATTTGTTCGTGTAAAATCAGATTTTATGGTTGTAATTTGTAACGTCCTTTGTTTTCTTCTTTTGAAACCATTTCACAGCAATAATATAATTTCTATTACATTCGGTATTTCCTTAATGGCGTACCATTTTTAAGCTATCAGAACGTTTAAATTTTGTAAATGAATTGATCAGGTAAATTAGGGTCATCTGAATTGTTTTACGTATTTTGCCCTGTATCTTTTTATGACAAGATTGTGAACTTGGGAAGTAGAACCACATTGTTATCGCAAATAATGAGACAAAAATACTAAAAAAAAAAGCTACCTACGATTCAGCAAATCCAAATGTTGATAAGGACAATATACTTTACTCTGAGGGCAAATCAGTTCATACCAATATTACTTCCCCATAATGTAGGTCTGCCAAAGTAGTATCCATCTAACTACTTTATAGCAACAATTTGGTTACTAAAATGAATGTTATGGTATTCAAATTAATCATCAGAACAAAAAAATTCTCAGAACACAATCAATTTCATAGTTTTAGGTTTTAGAGAAGACGTTGGAGTTTAAATATCCCTTAAATAAGTCATTAAACAGGTTAAAACCATTTATTGTTAAAGTTATAGCTATTTGTTTTTTAATTAAAACCAACTATTAGTATGTATGCAATATTTTAACTTGTTTTCAAGCAGCTCTTCTTCACTTCCAGTTGCTCTATGTTTTACGTACATGAAAAATGTCTTCTAATAAACTTATTACGCTATATGGGAATTTATTATGAGGTATGACGGCTCTGGAATACGTGTAATAACTTGATTCCTCCAATCATAATTTCCACCAATATGTTGATTTTTCGCTGTCCTATTATATCACACATCTCTCCTTATTGTTTTGTCCGATACACTTATTTGTTTTTGCAACTAACATCTATACCGACTTAAACTATCGTTTTGAAAATATTTTGTAATTTTGGTTACAAAGATGTACATATTTTATCAACTTAATTTGATATCTTAAGTTAAGCGTATCATTTTAAAAAAATACAAAAAGTAAGGACGATGAGATTTATCTAATTGATTTGATCAGATAACTAAAGGTAATCTGACTTTTGCCACTGTTGAGATAACCCAAAATCTATTTATGGAAAGATAATTTACTGGAACAGAAATAAAATTGTTTTTATTAATGTTCAGAACAAACTTTCTAAAGAGGAATAGTATTATTAATCTGGCGGTTGATATTACTTTTCTCTGCTTAATATTATACCTTCGCTGTACAATTAAATGAACTCTGGACTATTTCATTTTACTTCTTGTGACTTGACCTACAACTTAAAACTTATATGAAGATATTTAATATCCATAGTCCTTTCCTGTCATTTTTTTTTTAAACCTCCTGCAATATTCTTAGAAATATGCACATTTCGTCATGATTTAATTTTGTACAATTTGTTTTAGAAATAAAAGATAAAGAAGTTTACATTTCGGTTATCAAATTGATCAGGAAACTTACCGTCACCTGAATTCTGACTTTTTTGTATTTTGTCCTATCTTATTATAATCAACTGGATTCCATGTTAATATAAAACATGTGTCAACAAATATCGACATGGTACAATACCATTCATATTATCATCAAGTTGGCAAGTTATTGTTATACTGAAATGAAATTGTTCAAATATAGCTCTTAAACGGTACCTATTTAGGCAAAGGTGTCCTTAGATACTCCTGAATGAGAAAGAAAAAAACATTAATAGACCGATCGTTTTTCAAGGAAAAAAAAAAAAAAAAAAACTTATTTAAAAAAAAAAGCCGTTGTGCAAAATATAATATATGCGTTATGGATTTGAAGAGGTAGCAACGGTCAAAGAAGTTTAAAAAATTGGAAAATTTGAATGTCATTTTTAACCAGCATCCTTTGCAAACTTTTGTCTGCGTACATGTATCTCTGTCTAAGTTTAACGCCAACATATGTACATGATGAAATGAGAATATCAATCCTTGCCGATAGAAGGTCCCTAATTAAGGTATTGACCGAGCTGTAGCAAACATATGGTAACTAAGAAAATAGTTTTTTTGTATTCATATTAAGCATTAATAAAGTGATAACGTTGTATGAGAACGAAATAGATTTGAATAGGTGTAATAACAGACCTTAAAGATGTTTTCCTTGAACGTTAATATGTTTAGTCATACATGCATATTCATTATTTTATGTATTATCTGTCAGTATGTATGCAACATATTTTTAGATATTGAGCTACTCCAGACATAAAACTTCCACAATATATAAGAATTTAGTTGGACGTTTGACGGCTGTTCCAGACATATCAATACTTTGATTCATCAGAAACAAATTGCCACCAGGTGTTGATCTATTGCAGTCTCACATTATCAATCTTCTCCTAAAATGCATTTTTCCTATACAAATACATTTTTTGAAGGAGATTTCTTCATTCATTTCTTTTCTTTTTTGAGGACCTTTTCCATTTTTATAAGAAATGTTTGAAGTTATTTTTAATTTATTTGGTGTTAATTTTTAAGTGTACCTTACATTTTTATTTGAAAAAATAAAAAATAAGGACGTTTATATTATGTTAATGAGTTGATAAGAATACTTGAGGTCATCTGAAATTCGACAATGGTATTGTTACTCTGTATACTTGTATTAATATGAATTATTGATTATACAGTAAAACTGTCTGAATACCAGATTTTTAATAACTTCATAGCAGACCTTGAACATGTCACTTTTAACAAAAAACATGTACATCATACATGTATAATATTATAATAACTATTTATTGTAATATCAACATCTATGAGCATGTATGCAATATTTCAAACAAATATACTGCAATGTTATTGGTTGTTATTGTTTGTAAGTTAACGTGTTTACATTGATGAATTCATAAATTCTATGTAGAAATACGTTTCAAAAATGTTATTTTGAAGGTACCTATAAAACAATTAAATTACTGAAAAAATCTTTCGAGGTTTTACAGTTACATGATTCTGTAAAAAGAGTTTTTGTGTATGTGTTGCTGGTTTGCTGTTGCGATATTTTTAAAAACGGACTTTTTCAATGGAGAAGTTACCCTCTATCGGATTAGGACAATACATTTTGATAGAGCAGAGACGACAGAATTCTTATTGAGGCCAACCCTTGATTCAGAGGAATAGCATTATCGTTCTGAGGCTACACATTTGCACATCTTTGTAGTACATATTTTCAAATCAATAAAAGTTTGGCGGCTCTAACATCATTGTAAGTGACTTGATTCTTAAAAACAATGCCTTCATATGTTGCTGATTTGCTTTTGCAATGATTTAATTTATATTTTTGAAGAAAAAAAATCCAATTTTCTTCCAAAGATATTTTAATTTGTGTCGATTTTATTTGATATTACATTTAAATGTACAATTTTAACGAAATAACGATATAGATCTTTAGATTTTTGTTATTGGAGTGCTGATATAACTTAAGGCGATATTGTCAATTGAGTGGTTGGTCTGTATTTGTTTAGGACAAGCTAGTTAACAGGGGCAGGGATGTCGAAATTTATTCAAAAATTGAGACCATTGCCTACCTAAAAGGTCTATCATTATTGATCTGGTGATATACTTTTGTGCATTTTATTAGTATTACATATTTTCATACAATATAATCTTAGCACTTTGATCTATCGCAGGGAAATGAACTATATTCTATGTGAACAAATCGATATATTACGATAAAGTTCTGATTGTGATCAATATAAAAAGAGAAGATGTGGTATGATTGCTAATGAAACAATTCTTCACAAGAGACCAAATGACATAGAAATTATCAACTATAGGTCACCGTACGGCCTTCAACAATGAGCAAAGTCCATACCGCATAGTCAGCTATAAAAGGCCCCGAAATGACAAATGTTAAACAATTCAAACGAGAAAACTAACGACCTAATTCATCTACAAAATAATGAACGGAAACAAATATGTAACATGGCAAAAAACGACAACCACTAAATTACAGGCCCCTGACATGGGACAGGCACATACATACAGAATGTGGCAAGGTTAAACATGTTAGCTGGAGCCCAACCCTCCCGTAACCGGGGACAGTGGTGTAACAGTACAACATAAGAACAAACTATAAAAATCAGTTGAAAAGGCTTAACTCATCAGATGGATACAAATAGAAATGCATCTAACAAAAGCACAGAGTGGTCGTGGCCGGGAACTTGTACAAGTTCTGAAGTTGATATAACACTAACTTAGACTAAATATGAAAATTGTCATTTAATCCTCAAAACGGTATTCCATTTGACAAAGCTGTCGTTACTAACTGCTGATTGAGGAAGGCAGAAAATCATCACAACATTATCACGATCACGAAATCATTTTGGAAAACAATAAAATGGAAATCGTTATGGAAAATATATTATAAGCATAAAGGAACTTAAAAGGTTCATGAGGACAATTTAGGAAAGTAAACTGAAAATGTTGTGCTAGCATCCTATAGAGGCTAATGTCTGCATGTAAACAAATACGACCTAGGTTATCCCATCGGTGATGGCTACGATCCTAATTAAATGTTGTGTCAGCATCCTATAGAGGCTACTGTCTGCATGTAAACATCTACGATCTAGGTAATGCCATCGCATATGGCTACGACCCTAATTAAATGTTGTGTCAGCATCCTATCGAGACTATTGTCTACATGTAAACAACTACGACCTAGGTTATTCCATCGCTGATGGATACGACCCTAATTAAAGTAGGGTAAATATTTTACACGTCAGAAGGCCGTACTTAAAACCTGCTAACTCTGTTGTAAAATATGGTCATTGAGATATTTATTTTTTTTGTATTCAAATTAATTATTATTAACATTGTCTGAGAATAACCTTGCTTTTTATATATTTTAGTCTAGACATTGAAGATGTTTTTTGTGTTATGATAATGATGTTAGCCATAGATGAATAATATCTCTTTATTATATTTTAAAAATCTGTCAGTATGTATGTACTAATCAACCAGTTTTCAAACTGATATGCTAAACTTCCGTTTGCCAATTATTTACAACATAATCTGTTTGCATTGATGAATATTCAGAATGTCATGCAGAAATACGTTACATTATTTTGTATGTACCTACAGACCAAACAGATAACAAAAGCCCCGTATATTCCTGGTTTACTGTACCTACAGACCAAACAGATAACAAAAGTCCCCGTATGTTTCTGGTTTACTGTTGCATACTATCCCTCTCCCCTTTTATTCATTTTTCTAAAGAAACATAAGTTTTTGTGAAAGCAATATTAAGTCAGTGTTTTATCTTTGTTTGCAATTTTCTCACAGATGTTTAAATACAGTTTAAATTGAATGGTCTATAACGTTTGAAGTAGACCAGTTTTCTAGAACTGTCAATGATGAGGTTACCCTGCATCTTTCAGAACATGCACAATATTGTATTTTACTAAGTGTTGTTATATTCATATTCGATAACATTTGGTTATGCAGCAAAACCCTCTAAAGACCAGCTATTTTAGATTGTATACCAGAGCTAGTGCATGCTATATTTGATATATATAATTTGATACGGACGCCATCACGAGTTGGTTGACCGATATGTCATATCCGTTTCACGGATGACAACAAATATGTTTTAATTATCATAACTATAATCCTGTCCCCTTTTCACCGAATGTGACCTACCGATTTAGACTTATCACCGTTTTAACTAACATGAGCAAAACGACGGATGTGCCACATGTGGAACAGGATCTGCTTACTCTTCCATTACACTTGAGATCACCACCAGTTTTTGGTACAGTTCGTGTTGTTCAGTCTTTGTTTTTTATGTTGTGTTTTATGAACTATTGTTTGTCTTTTCCTGTTTTTGCCAAGGCGTTGTAATTTATTTTAGACCTATGAGTTTGAATGTCCCTTTAGTGTATCTCGCCTTTCTTTAATCAAACATGATTCATGCTATTTATTTTATTATGAACATCTGTCAGTATCCGTGCATTATCACAACCAGTTATCAGATATATTACACTTCAATTGGTCTTCTGTTTTCAATGTAAATATGTCTGCATTGATGAATATGACAGATTTTATTCAGAAATTCGTTTCAAAAATGTTATTTTGTCGGCACCTGGACTACAATCGAATTACATAATTAAAAGTAAATTTCTGTCTTAGTTTGACAGCTCTGACAACAAAACAAATAATTTGTTCTGAAAAAAATAGTTGCCTTTCTTGTGTTGCTAGTTTGCTCTCACATTGATTTAATATATCTTTTTGAATACATTTTCCAATTGTCCTATCCAGATTTATAAATGTCTGCCAATTGTATTATATATTACTTTAATTAGTACCATTTTCAAGAAATCAATGATAAGGACGTTCAGTTTATGATATTGAATATATAGAACAGCTAAACATTATATGAAATGTTCTCAGTGGGGATGTTACCCTGTGTCTGCTTAGGACAAGATATTTTACTGGATAAGATATGAAAACATCCGAATCGAGATTTGACGGTTACATGATTCTGCCAAAATAAGTTTCCTTCGTGTGTTGCTGGTTTTCTCTTGCAAAAATTAAGTTTTCTTCTTAAAAACAATTTGAAATTTTCCTACTTAGATTTAAAAACATGATAAATGTGTGTCAATTTAATTTGGTATTACAGGTAAAGTGTACAATTTTCAAGGAATAAAAAAAGATGTCTAGATCGACGTTTGATGTGTTTGAGCTTTTGATTTTTCCATTTGATAAGGGCCTTTACGTTTTGATATTTCCTAGGAGTTAATTATTTTTGTTATTTTACTATTTATATTTCTGCTAATAATTTGATAAGGCTGCTTAATTTCATCTGTATTCGGACTTCTTGTATTTTGCCCTATGTTATGGTAATCAACTGGACTTCTTGTTAAAAAACTAATATCCATATATTACGAAAAATTCTGCTTATGACAATCGAATTCTGGACATCAATCTCCTTAAAGAACATGCTGTTTTAACATAAATCATGCTATTCATTATATATATATATATATATATATTAAAACATCTATCAGTATGTATGCAATATTTTACCCAGTTTTAAACAGATGTATTACATTTCCATTGGTCTCCTTTTTCAAGGTAAATATGTTTCCATTGATAAATATGACAGAATTTATGCAGAAATACGTTTCAAAAATATTATTTTGCAGGTCCCTGCACAACAATCGAATTCCAACAGTGGACAATAAATCTCTTTAAAGATTTGGCGGCTTTCACAACATTGTTAGTAACCTTATTCCGAAAAACATAATTTGCCTTTGCGTGTTGTTGGTTTGCCTTCAGAATGATTTAAATCATCTTTCAAAACTTTGAAAACATTTTTTTAAATTTCCTACAAAGGTTAACAAATTGGTGACGATGAATTTGGTATTGCATCTGAAGTGTACAATTTTCAAAAAATAAAAGATAAGGACGTTGAGATTGATGATATTGAATTTACAAGATAGCTTAAGATGATATGAAATATTCGCAATAGTGTTATTGCCGTATATCTTTTTGGAACAAAAACATTAATTGAGAAGAGATGACAGAATTTGTATTGATATTGAGAGCAAACCTTGCAAAAAAGGGATAGCATTATCAATCTGGTGCTATAAATTAAAACATCTTTGATTAGAAGTCCACATTACTGGGACAGTAAAATCTTTGCACTTTGGACTACTTCAATTTGACTATCTTGTTTTTGTCCCAAAACTAACTCATTGTTGAAGGCTGTACGGTTGTCTATAATTGATTACATCCATTTCATATGAAACTTTTGTGAATAGCTGTGTCATTGGCAATCCTACCACATCTCCTTATGTTTATACCATTATATGACTCTATCATTTGATAAAGCCATCTGAAATCTGACTTTTTTCTATTATGTCCTATTTTAGAGTCATTAATAAGATATAATTTGAGATAGAATAAGAAAAAGAATATATCGCTAAAGCACGATAAAATTCTTATTCTGATAGATCGCAACAGTTATAATTGTTCCATTGTTGCTGCTTTGCTATTGCATTATATAACCCTCTCCTTTTATTTTTTTTAAGTAAAATATTTTTTTTGGTAAAACCTTTAAGTCAGTATTCTTTCATTTTGAGAAATTTTTGCAATTTTTTCCAAAGACGATTAAATATCGTTTGAAATTATTTTGCATAACTTCTTAAGTGTACCATTGCACTTGTTTTGTTCTCTATTATTTTAATTATTTTTCCGTTTTCAGTATTCCTATATTCCTATATACTAGAAAAAAACTTGTAGTTGCTATTCACTATCATATCAAAGTTTACTTTCCCCAGCGTTCACTGATATATTATATTAAGAGCCATTTATAACGGATCTTTGAGGAAAAAGGAGAGGGCTAAATAAAATCAGGATAGAGTTTTACTTTTTCAATACCATTTTAACATTGTACGTACAACTTATAATCGAAACTATGCAAATGTGGTCAAATGTTCACCTATTCACTTCAAACCTCCTGATTTTATTAAAATCTGTTTGCTATTGTTGTGTTAAATAGGTTATGAGGAGTTCAGATACAAAAAAAAGGTTTATTTAAATATATTACCTTGTATATTGGTTCCGAACTGGATTGCTCTTAGTATTTTTAAGACTGATTTTTATAGTTCGTAATTAAAAAAAAAAAACAATCGCTTGTTTTATGAACAATATCAAGGAAAACAAAAAAAAAGCAGCTACATTTATCAATATGAAGCAGTGTTGAGTGTGCATTATAATCATGTTGGTCGTCCCATCGACTAGACAGGATGGCATCCCATGACTTCTTTAAATCAGCTGCTTATTATATTTGAGTTTGCTTACCGGTATTGTGCCAATTTTTTGAAATAGCTTAGAATTGTCAAGTTGCCAGAAAAAATCCGTTAAAGTAAAAAATAAAGACAGGGTGATTTGGGGAATGTATGATTACCAATGACACATCATCTATAGACCAAAAACGAAAGATGAAAAAAGACTTCTGTACTATTTCCATAATTTGCAGAACTTATGCTAAGTTTTAAAAAGTAACATACAGCAACATGTTAAATAATGAAATATTAAAAACTTACTCCCGGATCAATATTACAAACATTTACAAAAAAATCTAATATAAAAGACAGCAACAAACGACAGACTTTGGGGAAACGTGACTAAGTTAAACACTTGTGTTTGATTCATTTGTTCTTTGAACAATAAATATGTTTCAACTAACTAACGACAACCACCAAATTACAATATAGCTGTAAACGATACATGCATATAGTGGCGAGATTTAACATTTTGTAAGAGTTCAATTTTGTACTAACCTTGGCCAGTTAAGTTTGAATCACAACATTATAATGAACACAAACTGTACATATGTTTTTGAAAGGGATTACCCATACTCATTCTGGGGTTATCACCTTCAGTTGATATCAATATTTTCAGAACAACCAAAAACATTTTACTTTGGACTTTTTCCACGAAATTTTCATCTATTTTGTCTTTTAGGGTAACTGAAAAAAATGAAGTTAATAAAATATGTATAAACGAATGTAACTATATAACGATTGACTTCTGATTTTGATCCAGTGCGAAAATATAGTTCAGACGATCCGATTTAAGATATGTCAACAATGGTTGCAACATAGCTGTTGTAAATTCGGCCACTAAGATAATTGTATTGTATTCAAATTCAATTTTGATAATGCAGTAAAACTGTTTGAAGACAATATTCTCTTTAAAGTTTTATAGCAGACATTTAACATGTTATATTTTTAAGATTTTAAGACACATACTTAAAATACTTTCAAAATGTTATTTTGCAAATGGCTGGGCAACAGTAGAGGTATAACTCTTTCGAGGATTGACGTCTCTAACAAGATTGTAAGTCATTTGATTTTGCTTGTTCGTATCTTTTTAAAACATTTTAAAATTTCCAACAAAAGTTTGTAAATGTGTTAATTAATTTGGTATAATATGTAACGTGTGACGAGTTTAAGAAATCAAAAATAAGGACATTAGATCTATGTTATTCAATTGGTCATATATCTTAAGATGGTTGTGTCAGTGGTGATGTTACCCTGTATCCGCTTTAGACACGATACTTTACTGTAGCAGATATGATAGTTCTTATCAACATTGAAATCAAACTCATAATGCAGAATAGCATTATCGATTTAATGCTATACATTTGTACAATTTTAATAGTAGAACATATTTTAGAATAATAAAATCTTTCATTTATTGTATTCTGTTCCCAAACTAATATGATAAATACAGTTAAGTATGATATCATGTTAACCTATAACTAATATAACTAAAATTATAACTTCCCAATGAAATCCATTTTTTCAATTACATTTTTCGAAAACTTTCAAGATTTTATTTAAATGATGTCAAAAGTCATTCCAAAACACCTCAGTAAATTGTTTTGTTTTAAAAGTAATTCATGTATGAAAGTTAATGTTCTACCTTTTCAGCTTTTGATTTTTACATTGTAAAATAATGCATTGCTTAATTTGCATTCTCTGTGTAGTCTAACTTATCCGATTTTCTTAGATGGTCCTGCATCATTCTCATTACCGATTGTAAACAACATTAATGTTTGATCACTGTTTCAATAACTGCTAGGTGAAAACGCACAAAGGACTTCAATACATTTGTCATAATTGTCTCACATACCCTTGGTCTACACCCTTACTACGGTACCATTTGTAAGAGATAAGAAAATAAGGATTTAAATTGATGCTATTGAATTAACTAGAAAACTGAAAGCCTTCTGAACTCTGTTTTTTTAGTTTGTCAGATTTTAGTATAATCGACAAGATATCAGTTAATATAGAAAATATCAACAAATATTGCTATTTATATTTCTGGAGATTTCATTCCAATGAAATAACCATATGTTAAGAAGCCTATGAAATTAATAAGTCCTTGTATAATGACAAAATTCATAGTTGGTATAGTTTTGCTCTAAATATATTACAAAAAGCAGGATTAGATGCTGCAGATTTTGAAACTTATGATCAACCATATAGCGAAATTGAATTTTCTATAAAGATGAAGTTTAAACAGATAACATGAAATTTACACAAATCAGGTCTTCAGTAAACTTTCTTTTAACAGACAGTTCAAAATTATTTCGTAATAGCCCAATAAAATACGAGATAAAACTAAAGGATAACTTATGAAAGAGTCACATTTTAAAACCAGACAATTAATCCCTAAATTTCGGTTGAGTGACGTTAGCCCAGAAGTAAACAGAAAGATATAGAAATATACCTAGAAACCAAAGTTATGTAAATTAAGTAATTACCTTGATCATGAGTTCCATTTTTCTAGCTGGCAAACTTAAGTCAACTTTAGAGATCTGTTGTTTTAAAATGATAATATAAAACCTGCTTATACAAATTCTAGACCACTTTTCAAGCTAAAATAGATTTGAAATCCTAAATCTGAATCTTTGACAGCAGTTGATGACTTTATAAAGCAATCTTCATACTTGCAAAAATGAACGTTACACTATCATATCTATGTTGTTTTTTTTTTTTTGTATGCTTATACTTGTAATTATTGACTATTGTGGTGTTAATAAGTGCTATATTTTGTGTTTTTGCTTGACTTATATATGTAATTTCAAATAAACTTATTTATGTATACCAATAAAATTATGATTCTGATCGAGTTAAACAGACATTATAAAACTAAAATCATATTGTTTTCATTCAAGGTCTAAAATGGTATCCACATTAGAAGAAGTTGTCGTTAATTATTGAATGAGAAAGACAAACTATTTTTAAACCATTATTACTTCATGTTGTTTAAACAAAACGTGCGCGATATGAAATAAGAGTTTCATTATCGTGTTCAGAAGATCCGAATTAAAATATACAAACACTGATATCGACGCAGCTGTTATTATCATATTTACAAAGAATTTGTAATCATTGATAATGCAGTAAACTCTTTGAATACCAGATTTTTTAAAATTTAATTGCAGACCTTGAATATGTAAATTTTACATAAACCATTGATTTTCTTTTTAAAATCATTGTGTTTGCATTAATGAAATTATATATTTTATGCAAACCTACATTTCAAAAATATTATTTTGAAGGTACCTGTACAACAATCAAATTACAAAATAAAATCTTTCGATGTTTCACGGTTCCATGGTTCTATAAAACTAATGTTGCCTCATGTATTGCTAGTTTGCTGTCGCAATGATTTAGTTTTTGTTCTACTGAATATTTTTTCTTTGAAAAGTGTCTACTAAGATTTATAAATTTGGGTGAATTTAATTTGGTATTATTTGTAAAGTGTACCATTTTCAAGAAATCAAAAATCCAGACGTTGCGATTTATTTTTGTTGAATTTTTAAAAAGAGCTTTAGGTAATATGAATTTTGTCAATGGTAAGGTTATCCTGTATCAGTTATCTAATAAGGATACGATATTTAAGTAGTGCAGATCTTCTTAAAATATAGATCACACCTTGCTTTGAGGAAAAGCATTATCGATCTGAGGCTACACATTTGCACTTTTTTTATTAGTAGTACATATTTCCATTACAATAAAGGTTTGATGCTCTAACGACATTGTTAAAATCTTGATTCTACAAAATGATAATTGTCTTCCTGTATTGCTGGTTTGCTTTTGCAATGATCTTAATGATCTTTTAGAATAACAGTTTAAAAGTTGATGCATATGCAGAATGTAATGCCGAAATACCTTATATTATTTTGTATGTACCTACAGACCAAACAGATATCAAAAGTCCCCATATGTTCCTGGTTTACTGTACCTACAGACCAAAAAGATAGGGTGCAATCAACAGTTTTTTCTATGACGTCATATTTTGAGGGACCATGCATAAGTGACCATTAGTGGTGGTATTGCTAATAAAGATACTTGTATAACGCTAGATATCACTGGAATCAGAATTTTCTAATTTACAATGAAATAAAAATAAAGTGTTCTACATATTTTATTAAAATTGATAAAGGACAACAACCTTATTTATGGTTGTTGATTTGCAAAAGTAAAATCACAAAATACTGAACTCGAGGAAAATTCAAAAGGAAAGTCCCCAATCAAATGGCAAAATCAAAAGTTCAAACACATCAAACGAATGGATAACAACTGTCATATTCCTGACTTGGTACAGGCATTTTCTTGTGTAGAAAATAGTGAATTGAACCTGGTTTTAAAGCTAGCTAAACCTCTCACTTGTATGACAGTCGCATCAAATTCCAATGAACAAAACAAACAAAACAATAGGTAAAATGTCACAAATAGGGTAAACCTTCTGCAAATGTTCGAGGAAGGAATGATGTCATTAATTACACTGCATAACATCTGATTGCTCAATCATTTTGTTTTTTTAATAAAATAGGTTCAAGCGACCCCATTTTTAAGAATTATTCAAATAGTGAGAAATTTCAATAGAATACCAAAGAATTATCAATTCTATATTTATTATTAAATTGATTTTAATAGTCTGTTTAAATGGTGATAAGTGTAATGCTTCAACAATTCTATTGCGAATAATGCCTTTAAAATATTGATATTAAATGTTCCGATTGACGCTATAATTTACCTTTTGTCTTTGCAAACAAGGACACCATTGAAAAATTTATTATGTTTTGTATATTCAAAATGCATAGTTCTTTATTTTCCCTTCGTATTATCGTCAGTTACCAGTTATTGATCATATACTTTCTTTTAAAATTCCAGACGTTCAGGCATTTTAATTAAACGGGATAGAGTTTTCGCAGCAACACAAAATCTCAATCTGTCAGAAACTATTTCGACAGATATAAATAATGCAGCGAAGGTTGCAGTCATCAAAAAATAAGATAAAGAGACATTCAACTTAGAGAATTAAATTTGATGTATTAGAATAAATATCTGTATAATTATGTAATAAGGACTCTACATCATTAAATTGACATGGGTTGGATTTAACCAATATTAAACACCAACATTGTTTAAACCTTACCTATTCACCTCCTCATCTCTTAATCTTTTCAATAAGAATTTGTTTATTATTTTTTAAATGGGTTCCGATTAGAAAATAAATATATTTCAATTAGTTAAGACACATCGAAGGTTCAGAATGAAAACTTGCCTATCAGAGAAACACTTCTTGGTAAATGTCCGAAAAAAACAGAAACCACTCACTTGTATGTCAAAATATTTCATGCTTGTTTTTTTTTTCTTATACGTTATTGATTGTATCTGTTATATCTTAACGTTCATATCAACTTAACTGATATCTACAGACAATGGGATTGCCATTGTTCTCACAATGAGGAGTTCATAAACAAATGATTGGTTAATGGCATGGATTGTAGCTGAAATATGTGATGCGAAAACTACTCCACACAACCCCTTTCAACCCGAACATTTCCAAAATGGACATTGCGTAATTATGATGCAATGTTCAATCTAACAAAATTGGTAACGACGAAATCTTTATTGTATATCAAACACATAATTGCAGTTAAAGTAAAATTAAGATTAATTTTGATAATTTTCTTTAAATGTTTATTATGTAAAACAAACATGAATAGTTAAACTGTTTTTTTTTTATGTATTTGTCATTATTGATGTAATTTTAACCCGTTTCCAGTTGCCTACTATTTTCAACGTTTGTCTGTTTGAATTGATAAATCTGAAAATGTACTGCATATATATATTAATTTAGAAAATGTTATTTGTGAGTGAGAATTAAATAACCACACATATGTACATATTTTTTTTAGGTTTGACGGTTCTTAAAAACTGATTTAAAAAACAAATAGTCCGTCAGGTGTTGCTGATTTTCTGTCCCATTGAATCATTCATCTCCTTTGTTTTATTCTTTCAAGTAAAATTAGTTTTGCCAACTCGTCCGCCTTTTCACCAAATGTGTGCCCCCGAATTAGACTCGTCGCAGGATGTGTACTACATAAGCAACACGACGGATGCCTTATGAGGAGGAGGATCTGAAGTCATCCTGTGTTTTCCCTTTTTTTCTTCTTTTTTTTTTTTTTTTTTTTTCTTTTCTGGAGGTTGTGGCGGCAGTGTTCGTTATGCTCAATCTTTAATTTTGTATGCTGTTGTTTGTGTTTTGGTCTGTTTTAAAATTCTGGCGTTGCAAATTGAATTTGAGCAATGCAGATGTTTTTTTATCTTAAAATGACAAGATTGTAACCCTGAGCAGGGATAGACAAAATATGCTCAAATTGAGACCAATATAAAAAGAAGATGATTTGGTATGATTGCCAATGAGAAAACTATCCACCATAAACATAATAACGTAGAAGTTAGCATCGTTAGGTCACCGTATGACCCTTAACAATGACCAAAACCGACATCGAGTAGCAAGACATAAAAGGAAAAAAAAATGTACAATAGTTGGTAAAACAAAACAGTGCAAAATACCATCAATGCATTAAGAATTTTTGGGTTCATTTGAAAAAACAATCTTAACGGAATTGAAATCAAATTGACCGATTGTCTTTGCCAATATCCTTTTTGACATGCTTTTTTGTGCACTCAAACTACATATTGTCATTTGATTTTGACATGATTAAATATTGGTATCCATCCCTGATGTCAGAAGATCCCACAAAAGTCTAGCAAACCCTGGTTTCACCATAGCTGTTGTGAAATATGGTCAATAAGATAATAATTTAAGTTCATATATGCATAAGTACTATTTATCGTATCATACACTTCAGTGAGTATGTATGCAATGTATTAACAATTTTCAAACATCTCTACATCTGTCCAGTTGACTTATATTTTTACTTCAAGCTGTTTGTAATTCTGAACAAGGAAAATAATAGGAGAAATAAATTTCAAAATGTTATTTTTCAGGGACCTTAGCCACAATCAAATTTCCACATTGATGACAATCTGTTTCTGGGACTAACGGCTCTTGAAACATTGTAAATAGATATATCAAATAAAAATTTGTCGTCATATGTTGTTGGTTTGCTATTTTAGTATATCACAAATATCTTTTATACATTTGTTCGTGTAAAATCAGATTTTATGGTTGTAATTTGTAACGTCCTTTGTTTTCTTCTTTGAAACCATTTCACAGCAATAATATAATTTCTATTACATTCGGTATTTCCTTAATGGCGTACCATTTTAAGCTATCAGAACGTTTAAATTTTGTAAATGAATTGATCAGGTAAATTAGGGTCATCTGAATTGTTTTACGTATTTTGCCCTGTATCTTTTATGACAAGATTGTGAACTTGAAGTAGAACCACATTGTTATCGCAAATAATGAGACAAAATACAAAAAAAAAGCTACCTACGATTCAGCAAATCCAAATGTTGATAAGGACAATATACTTTACTCTGAGGCAAATCAGTTCATACCAATATTACTTCCCATAATGTAGGTCTGCAAAGTAGTATCCATCTAACTACTTTATAGCAACAATTTGGTTACTAAAATGAATGTTATGGTATTCAAATTAATCATCAGAACAAAAAATTCTCAGAACACAATCAATTTCATAGTTTTAGGTTTTAGAGAAGACGTTGAGTTTAAATATCCCTTAAATAAGTCATTAAACAGGTTAAAACCATTTATTGTTAAAGTTATAGCTATTTGTTTTTAATTAAAACCAACTATTAGTATGTATGCAATATTTTAACTTTTCAAGCAGCTCTTCTTCACCAGTTGCTCTATTTTACGTACATGAAAAATGTCTTCTAATAAACTTATTACGCTATATGGGAATTTATTATGAGGTATGACGGCTGGAATACGTGTAATAACTTGATTCCTCCAATCATGATTTCCACCAATATGTTGATTTTTCGCTGTCCTATTATATCACACATCTCCTTATTGTTTTGTCCGATACTTATTTGTTTTGCAACTAACATCTATACCGACTTAAACTATCGTTTTGAAAATATTTTGTAATTTTGGTTACAAAGATGTACATATTTTATCAACTTAATTTGATATCTTAAGTTAAGCGTATCATTTTAAAAAAATACAAAAGTAAGGACGATGAGATTTATCTAATTGATTTGATCAGATAACAAGGTAATCTGACTTTTGCCACTGTTGAGATAACCCAAAATCTATTTATGGAAAGATAATTTACTGGAACAGAAATAAAATTGTTTTATTAATGTTCAGAACAAACTTTCTAAAGAGGAATAGTATTATTAATCTGGTTGATATTACTTTTCTGCTTAATATTATACCGCTGTACAATTAAATGAACTCTGGACTATTTCATTTTACTTCTTGTGACTTGACCTACAACTTAAAACTTATATGAAGATATTTAATATCCATAGTCCTTTCCTGTCATTTTTTTAAACCTCCTGCAATATTCTTAGAAATATGCACATTTCGTCATGATTTAATTTTGTACAATTTGTTTTAGAAATAAAAGATAAAGAAGTTTACATTTCGGTTATCAAATTGATCAGGAAACTTACCGTCACCTGAATTCTGACTTTTTGTATTTTGTCCTATCTTATTATAATCAACTGGATTCCATGTTAATATAAAACATGTGTCAACAAATATCGACATGGTACAATACCATTCATTATCATCAAGTTGGCAAGTTATTGTTATACTGAAATGAAATTGTTCAAATATAGCTCTTAAACGGTACCTATTTAGCAAAGGTGTCCTTAGATACTCCTGAATGAGAAAGAAAAAACATTAATAGACCGATCGTTTTCAAGGAAAAAAAAAACTTATTTAAAAAAAAAAAGCCGTTGTGCAAAATATAATATATGTTATGGATTTGAAGAGGTAGCAACGGTCAAAGAAGTTTAAAAATTGGAAAATTTGAATGTCATTTTAACCAGCATCCTTTGCAAACTTTTGTCTGCGTACATGTAT
Source organism: Mytilus coruscus (assembly GCA_017311375.1). NCBI lineage: Eukaryota > Metazoa > Mollusca > Bivalvia > Mytilida > Mytilidae > Mytilus > Mytilus coruscus. The sequence continues at coordinate 84,405,088 of CM029603.1, forward strand.
CTCTGTCTAAGTTTAACGCCAACATATGTACATGATGAAATGAGAATATCAATCCTTGCCGATAGAAGGTCCCATTAAGGTATTGACCGAGCTGTAGCAAACATATGGTAACTAAGAAAATAGTTTTTGTATTCATATTAAGCATTAATAAAGTGATAACGTTGTATGAGAACGAAATAGATTTGAATAATAACAGACCTTAAAGATGTTTTCCTTGAACGTTAATATGTTTAGTCATACATGCATATTCATTATTTTATGTATTATCTGTCAGTATGTATGCAACATATTTTTAGATATTGAGCTACTCCAGACATAAAACTTCCACAATATATAAGAATTTAGTTGGACGTTTGACGGCTGTTCCAGACATATCAATACTTTGATTCATCAGAAACAAATTGCCACCAGGTGTTGATCTATTGCAGTCTCACATTATCAATCTTCTCCTAAAATGCATTTTCCTATACAAATACATTTTTGAAGGAGATTTCTTCATTCATTTCTTTTCTTTTTGAGGACCTTTTCCATTTTATAAGAAATGTTTGAAGTTATTTTAATTTATTTGGTGTTAATTTTATGTACCTTACATTTTATTTGAAAAAAATAAGGACGTTTATATTATGTTAATGAGTTGATAAGAATACTTGAGGTCATCTGAAATTCGACAATGGTATTGTTACTCTGTATACTTATTAATATGAATTATTGATTATACAGTAAAACTGTCTGAATACCAGATTTTTAAAACTTCATAGCAGACCTTGAACATGTCACTTTTAACAAAAAAATATGTACATCATACATGTATAATATTATAATAACTATTTATTGTAATATCAACATCTATGAGCATGTATGCAATATTTCAAACAAATATACTGCAATATTATTGTTGTTTGTGTTAACGTGTTTACATTGATGAATTCATAAATTCTATGTAGAAATACGTTTCAAAATGTTATTTTGAAGGTACCTATAAAACAATTAAATTACTGAAAAATCTTTCGAGGTTTCACAGTTACATGATTCTGTAAAAGAGTTTTGTGTATGTGTTGTGGTTTGCTGTTGCGATATTTTTAAAACGGACTTTTCAATGGAGAAGTTACCTCTATCGGATTAGGACAATACATTTTGATAGAGCAGAGACGACAGAATTCTTATTGAGGCCAACCCTTGATTCAGAGGAATAGCATTATCGTTCTGAGGCTACACATTTGCACATCTTTGTAGTACATATTTTCAAATCAATAAAAGTTTGGCGGCTCTAACATCATTGTAAGTGACTTGATTCTTAAAACAATGCCTTCATATGTTGCTGATTTGCTTTTGCAATGATTTAATTTATTTTTGAAGAAAAAATCCAATTTTCTTCCAAAGATATTTTAATTTGTGTCGATTTTATTTGATATTACATTTAAATGTACAATTTAACGAAATAACGATATAGATCTTTAGATTTTGTTATTGGAGTGCTGATATAACTTAAGGCGATATTGTCAATTGAGTGGTTGGTCTGTATTTGTTTAGGACAAGCTAGTTAACAGGGCAGGGATGTCGAAATTTATTCAAAATTGAGACCATTGCCTACCTAAAAGGTCTATCATTATTGATCTGGTGATATACTTGTGCATTTTATTAGTATTACATATTTACAATATAATCTTAGCACTTTGATCTATCGCAGGAAATGAACTATATTCTATGTGAACAAATCGATATATTACGATAAAGTTCTGATTGTGATCAATATAAAAGAGAAGATGTGGTAATGATTACAACTTCACAAGAGACCAAATGACATAGAAATTATCAACTATAGGTCACCGTACGGCCTTCAACAATGAGCAAAGTCCATACCGCAGTCAGCTATAAAGGCCCTGAAATGACAAATGTTAAACAATTCAAACGAGAAAACTAACGACCTAATTCATCTACAAAATAATGAACGGAAACAAATATGTAACATGGCAAAAACGACAACCACTAAATTACAGGCCCCTGACATGGGACAGGCATACATACAGAATGTGGCACGGTTAAACATTAGCTGGAGCCCAACCCTCCGTAATGGGACAGTGGTGTAACAGTACAACATAAGAACAAACTATAAAAATCAGTTGAAAAGGCTTAACTCATCAGATTGATACAAATAGAAATGCATCTAACAAAAGCACAGAGGGTGGCCGGAACTTGTACAAGTTCTGAAGTTGATATAACACTAACTTAGACTAAATATGAAAATTGTCATTTAATCCTCAAAACGGTATTCCATTTGACAAAGCTGTCGTTACTAACTGCTGATTGAGGAAGGCAGAAAATCATCACAACATTATCACGATCACGAAATCATTTTGGAAAACAATAAAATGGAAATCGTTATGGAAAATATATTATAAGCATAAAGGAACTTAAAAGGTTCATGAGGACAATTTAGGAAAGTAAACTGAAAATGTTGTGCTAGCATCCTATAGAGGCTAATGTCTGCATGTAAACAAATACGACCTAGGTTATCCCATCGGTGATGGCTACGATCCTAATTAAATGTTGTGTCAGCATCCTATAGAGGCTACTGTCTGCATGTAAACATCTACGATCTAGGTAATGCCATCGCATATGGCTACGACCCTAATTAAATGTTGTGTCAGCATCCTATCGAGACTATTGTCTACATGTAAACAACTACGACCTAGGTTATTCCATCGCTGATGGATACGACCCTAATTAAAGTAGGGTAAATATTTTACACGTCAGAAGGCCGTACTTAAACCTGCTAACTCTGTTGTAAAATATGGTCATTGAGATATTTTTTTGTATTCAAATTAATTATTATTAACATTGTCTGAGAATAACCTTGCTTTTTATATATTTTAGTCTAGACATTGAAGATGTTTTTGTGTTATGATAATGATGTTAGCCATAGATGAATAATATCTCTTTATTATATTTTAAAATCTGTCAGTATGTATGTACTAATCAACCAGTTTTCAAACTGATATGCTAAACTTCCGTTTGCCAATTATTTACAACATAATCTGTTTGCATTGATGAATATTCAGAATGTCATGCAGAAATACGTTACATTATTTTGTATGTACCTACAGACCAAACAGATAACAAAAGCCCCGTATATTCCTGGTTTACTGTACCTACAGACCAAACAGATAACAAAAGTCCCCATGTTTCTGGTTTACTGTTGCATACTATCCCTCTCCCCTTTTATTCATTTTTCTAAAGAAACATAAGTTTTTGTGAAAGCAATATTAAGTCAGTGTTTTATCTTTGTTTGCAATTTCTCACAGATGTTTAAATACAGTTTAAATTGAATGGTCTATAACGTTTGAAGTAGACCAGTTTTCTAGAACTGTCAATGATGAGGTTACCCTGCATCTTTCAGAACATGCACAATATTGTATTTTACTAGTGTTGTTATATTCATATTCGATAACATTTGGTTATGCAGCAAAACCTCTAAAGACCAGCTATTTTAGATTGTATACCAGAGCTAGTGCATGCTATATTTGATATATATAATTTGATACGGACGCCATCACGAGTTGGTTGACCGATATGTCATATCCGTTTCACGGATGACAACAAATATGTTTTAATTATCATAACTATAATCCTGTCCCTTTTCACCGAATGTGACCTACCGATTTAGACTTATCACCGTTTTAACTAACATGAGCAAAACGACGGATGTGCCACATGTGGAACAGGATCTGCTTACTCTTCCATTACACTTGAGATCACCACCAGTTTTTGGTACAGTTCGTGTTGTTCAGTCTTTGTTTTTTATGTTGTGTTTTATGAACTATTGTTTGTCTTTTCCTGTTTTTGCCAAGGCGTTGTAATTTATTTTAGACCTATGAGTTTGAATGTCCCTTTAGTGTATCTCGCCTTTCTTTAATCAAACATGATTCATGCTATTTATTTTATTATGAACATCTGTCAGTATCCGTGCATTATCACAACCAGTTATCAGATATATTACACTTCAATTGGTCTTCTGTTTTCAATGTAAATATGTCTGCATTGATGAATATGACAGATTTTATTCAGAAATTGTTTCAAAAATGTTATTTTGTCGGCACCTGGACTACAATCGAATTACATAATTAAAAGTAAATTTCTGTCTTAGTTTGACAGCTCTGACAACAAAACAAATAATTTGTTCTGAAAAAATAGTTGCCTTTCTTGTGTTGCTAGTTTGCTCACATTGATTTAATATATCTTTTGAATACATTTTCCAATTGTCCTATCCAGATTTATAAATGTCTGCCAATTGTATTATATATTACATTAATTAGTACCATTTTCAAGAAATCAATGATAAGGACGTTCAGTTTATGATATTGAATATATAGAATAGCTAAACATTATATGAAATGTTCTCAGTGGGAATGTTACCCTGTGTCTGCTTAGGACAAGATATTTTACTGGAGAAGATATGAAAACATCCGAATCGAGATTTGACGGTTACATGATTCTGCCAAAATAAGTTTCCTTCGTGTGTTGCTGGTTTCTCTTGCAATGATTAAGTTTTCTTCTTAAAAACAATTTGAAATTTTCCTACTTAGATTTAAAACATGATAAATGTGTCAATTTAATTTGGTATTACAGGTAAAGTGTACAATTTTCAAGAAATAAAAAGATGTCTAGATCGACGTTTGATGTGTTTGAGCTTTTGATTTTTCCGTTTGATAAGGGCCTTTACGTTTTGATATTTCCTAGGAGTTAATTATTTTTGTTATTTTACTATTTATATTTCTGCTAATAATTTGATAAGGCTGCTTAATTTCATCTGAATTCGGACTTCTTGTATTTTGCCCTATGTTATGGTAATCAACTGGACTTCTTGTTAAAAAACTAATATCCATATATTACGAAAAATTCTGCTTATGACAATCGAATTCTGGACATCAATCTCCTTAAAGAACATGCTGTTTTAACATAAATCATACTATTCATTTTATATATATATATATTAAAACATCTATCAGTATGTATGCAATATTTTACCCAGTTTTTAAACAGATGTATTACACTTCCATTGGTCTCCTTTTTTCAAGGTAAATATGTTTCCATTGATAAATATGACAGAATTTATGCAGAAATACGTTTCAAAAATATTATTTTGCAGGTCCCTGCACAACAATCGAATTCCAACAGTGGACAATAAATCTCTTTAAAGATTTGGCGGCTTTCACAACATTGTTAGTAACCTTATTCCGAAAAACATAATTTGCCTTTGCGTGTTGTTGGTTTGCCTTCAGAATGATTTAAATCATCTTTTAAAACTTTGAAAACATTTTTAAATTTCCTACAAAGGTTAACAAATTGGTGACGATGAATTTGGTTGGCAGAATCTAAATAATTTTTATAGTTTTATCTCAAACTATATTTTACAGTAAAAAGTTGTTTACTATTACTGATACCTTGTAAACAGCAAGATCAGGATCTACAATTGTGTTCTGATTAATGAGAACAATAACTTTGAACTATTTCTTTAGAAAAGAGTAACTGTTTATCTATTCTAAGGCTTTGTTTGTTAAATTCATAATTAATGTTAAAACAATGCCAAGATATAAGACTGAAACACTCTATTGTCTTATTAACTTATTAGTTATTTCAACTATATGAGGATATCTTTTATAAAGATATGGTAATAAATTTACATGAATGTATCATTTTACAAGTGTCAAATAATTTTATTCATAATCTGAAATCTACATTGATGAATTTCAAGGCAATGATAAAACCATCCAATGGAAATTATTTTTATTTCCTTCCACACTATGCATATATATGGAAGTTTTTAACGACCTTGACTGACATAAACAGCCCTTACATGGTCGGTAACACTATGCATGTTATGTCAAAATCATAAAAATTATCCTTGAAAAAAGGAATTTAAATCTGATCAATGCATGTCAGTCATATAAATTTTTCAGAAGATCCTTTGATCTTTCTTTTTTAATATTTGATATCAACTAGTATGTTTTGATATATTGGCATCACACTCCTCACAATTTACAGCATTATTATCATATTGTACTTATTCTTTTTTAAAAGCAAAGAACTTAAGTTAACAATGAGCAATGCTCCTCTGCTTTATTTTTTGCCAAGATAAAGATATAAAATCTTGCAGGATATTGTTTGTTTATCTTAATCATAGTAAAGACATGAGATTAACTTCATGTACAGAATTATGCAACAAAAGTTTGCATTTTTAAAAACTGCATTGTTGCAGATTTTTTCAAACAATAATAATTGTTTTACTATTATTTCCTACAGTATGTTTCTGCCTAATCAATTGTTTGTTAGTGGCATGTTAAATGCTCTACAAGGAACTATTCATTAAATGCTAATGTTTCCCCTTCGACCTATTTCTGGTCATGTTTGCCGTGATATTCTACTGGCCTCTCAATATTCAGATATTAAATATCAAGCACATAATATTATTTCTGTAAATGTTTCAACTGTTACACAATTTTATTATCTCACTAACAGCTTATTTTGAAGCCTTAAATGGCTTTGTATATTAAGATATACATATTCTGTACATATTCTTGATAGTTTCAACAATATTGTAAGTTCATTCGGAACTGTTGTCACATTTATGACACACCAAGGACTTATAAAAGTCTCTAGGCTCATTAATTGCTTTAGACAAATAAGCTTTTCAAAATTAGCTATTTGAACATTATTTGATATAACATATCTTTAGCAAAGGTTTTCAGATACCTTAGATTGGAAGTGGCACATAATGCCTTCCGTATCATCGCTAACTTTGTCTATTTATAGTAACACACATACAGGTGTATATCGACAAGTAGTCTAGCATATTCCAATGCACTACATTACAGTTTCTTATATTGGAATAAGAAATGTATTTTAATCACAACATTTTGTGATAATATAATCTCAAATATATTTGCTATATTTTCTATAAATTGTACGTCACTACGTGGGTACATTATAGCAAGAATATACGAGTACACCTTCGTACATTTTGCACTTACCTTGAAAATCAAGAAAGATATTCTATTCATATACTTCTGTATAGAGATTCATTCGTGTTAAAATAACTACGATAATGTATCAATTTATTTAGACGAAAAAATGTCAAAATTATTAAAAAGTGAAGACTTTCGGTCCACCATTGATTACGTGATAAGCACCTGTGTCATTCACACTACAGTACACGTGTATTTTTAGAACAAGGTTTAGAAAATAGAACAACGACAAAATACTTGTATTTAACGAACTTGGATATAAAGTTCTCAAGATAACTAATGTTTATAAAACCTTTTTACTGGAACAACGTTCTCAGTTTTACAAAATCTTAAAATTCTGGACGTCGTCACAGATTATAACGAGCTAGACACCTCGCTGCTCGAAAAATAATATGATTGGCACAGGTAATAGCAGCAGTATTTATAGCTAGGTATAGCTACGTCATACCCATAGGTCAAGGATTTTGACCTTTTTTAAATGAGATGCCTCGTTGTACATCGGGAAATGAATGCTATAGTTACATCCTCGAAGAGCCGAGGTGCGTTATTAGTAGAATTGTTGGTAAATGATCAACAAATAAAAAAAAAACATACTGTCATTTGTACTTTTGGATATCTCGCAGTTTGTTTTATCTAATAAGTTATGTTGTTGTTTCGGTTGTTGTGTTAACATCTATCTTACTTAACTGATGTTTCAAGTCAAGGGGAGTACATTTACATTTACAGTGTGTGGTTCGTCTAAAGTTACCTGTTCTCTATACGACTGACTTTCATATCTTAATCAGAATAAATCAGCATGTAATTAGTGTGATAAAATTAGGAAAGAAAACCGAAAAACAGCTTTTTTATTTAACCATATGATACAATCATGAAAGTGCATAAGACTCATGTTGGTGATCACAATCGATTGAAAAGGATTGTATGACTTCTAAATCAGCTGCTTAGTATATTGTCAGTTTACTTTCACTTATTTTGACCATTCCACGAAATAGCTTACAATAGTTTGAAATAACACCTTGAAGTTTAATATCAAAATAAGATGTGGTATGATCACCAATAACACAAATATCCACAGACCAAAACCGAGAGATGTAAACATTTACGCCTTTAAAAAACTGGAAAGCCTAAACCTACCTCCACACAACCCCCTTTCAATAAACCCTAATATTCCTAAAATGGACATTGCGTAATTATGATGCAAAGTTCAATCTAACAAAATTGGTAACGACGAAATGTTTATTGTGTATCAAACACAACATTAAGTTTGCAGTTAAAGTAAAATCAATATTGATTTTGATAATTTTCATTAAATGTTAATTATGTAAACCAAACATGAATAGTTAAACTGTTTTTTATTAATGGATATGTATTTGTCGATTTTGATGTAATTTCAATCCGTTTCCAGCTGTTTACTATTTTCAACGTTTATCTGTTTGAATTGATTAATATGAAAAATGTACTGCATATATATATTAATTTAGAAAATGTTATTTCTGAGTGAGAATTAAATAACCACACAGATGTAAATTTTTATTAGGTTTGACGGTTCTTAAAAACCTGATTTCAAAAAACAAATAGGCCGTTAGGTGTTGCTTATTTTCTGTCCCATTGAATCATTCGTCTCCTTTTATTTATTCTTTCAAGTAAAATTAGTTTTGCCAACTCGTCCGCTTTTTCACCAAATGTGCCCTTCCGAATTAGACTCGTCGCAATGTGTGTACTTACGTGTTGCTCAGTCTTAAATTTTATATGTTGTTGTTTGTTTGTTGGTCTAATTTGCCCTGGCGTTGTAAATTTGAATTTGAGCAATGCAGAGGTTTTCTTTTATCTTAAAATGACAAGATTGTAACCCTGAGCAGAGAAAGACAAATTATGCTCAAATTGAGGCCAATATAAAAAGAAGATGATTTGGTATGATTTCCAATGAGACAACTATCCACCAGAAACATAATAACGTAGAAGTTAGCATCGGTAGGTCACCGTATGACCCTTAACAATGACTAAAACCGACATCGAGTAGCAAGACATAAAAGGCCACGAAATGAAAAATGTACAATAGTCGGTAAAACAAAACAGTAGTGCAAAATAATACCATCAATGCATTAATGAATTTTTTGGGTTCATTTGAAAAAAATCTTAACGGAATCTTTGCCAATGTCCTTGTTGACATGCTTTTTTGTGCACTCAAACTAGCTTAAACATATTGCCATTTGATTTTGACATGATTAAATATGGGTATCCATCCTTAATGTCAGAAGATCCCACATAAAGTCTACCAACCCTGGTTTCGCTATAGCTGTTGTGAAATATGGTCAATAAGATAATAATTTAAGGTCATATATGCATAAGAACTATTTATTGTATTATAAACTTCTGTGAGTATGTATGCAATGTATTAACAATTTTCAAGCATCTCTATATCTGTCCAGTTGACGTATATGTTTACTTCAAGCTGTTTGTATTTCTGAATAAGGAAAATAATAGGAGAAATAAACTTCAAAAATGAAATTGTTCAGGTACCTTAGCCACAATCAAATTTCCACATTGGATGACAATCTACTTCGGGGATTAACTGATTTTGAATACTTGTAAGTAAACAGATATATCAAATAAAAATTTGTCACCATATGTGTTGATTTGCTGTTTCAGTATTATCACAAATATCTTTTTATACATTTGTTCGGGTAAAATAAGATTTTATGATTATAATTTGTAACGTCCTTTGTTTTCTTCTTTTAAAACCATTTCACAGCAATAATATAATTTCTATTACATTCGGTCTCACCTTAATGGTTTACCATTTTTAAGGTATCAGAACGTTAAGATATTTGTAAATGAATTGATCAGGTAAATTGAAGTGAATTGAATTGTTTTACTTATTTTGCCCTGTATCGTTTAAGACAAGATTGTAAACTGGATTAAGGAGGACCAAATTGAGACTAGTCATACTAAAATAGAACGCTATCTACGATTTAGCAATTTACAATTTTGATCAGGACCAAATATTTTACTTTGGACTTTCTTCTTTTTTGTTCTTTTGTGGGTTATGAACTTGATTCGATGATTATATGTGTATCAAGCAATATCAACCAATATTGATATACTAGTATAACGATCAATTATATTTTAAAACGGTACCAATTTTGAAAAATTGTAGATTGATACTCTAGAATGAGAAGAGCAAATCATTTTATACCAATATATATTCGCTAAAATGTAAGTCTGCCAAACTGGTATTGATCTAATTACTGTATAGCAACAATTTGATTACTAAGATTATAGCGTTGGTATTCAAATTCATCACTAGAAAAAAATTGTAATTTCATGTTTTGGGGTTTTAGAGCCGAGGTAAAAGTTTAAATATCCCTTTGATTTAGTCATTAAACAGGTTAAAGCTTTATCATAACTACATTTAGTTATTTACATTAAAACATATATAGTATGTATGCAATAATGTACCTTGTTTGCAAGCAGCTCTCCTTCACTTCCAGTTGCCATTTTTTTACGTACATTAAAAATGCAATGCATGAATAAGTTTCAAAAATGAAATTTACAGGGACGTGCCTTCTAATAAATTTACCACTCTATATGTACATTTATAACGAGGTTTAACGTCTTACGAATAGTTGTAATAACTTTGATCCCCCCAAAAATAATGTCCACGTATGTATTGATTGCTTGCTGTCCTATTATACCACACATTGTTTTTGTCTGATACAACTATTTGTTTTTGCATTTAACATCTGTACCGACTTAACATTTTTTTGAAATGTTTGTTACAAAATAGTATATATTGTATCAATCTAATTTGCTATTATAAGTTAAGTGTATCAATTTGAGAAAATACAAAAATAAGGACAATGAGAGTTATTTTTTTGAATTGATCAGATAACTAAAGGTAATTTGAAATTTCTCAATGTAGAGAACCCCAGTATTTGTTTATTGCAAGATAGTTTACTGGAACAGAGATAAACTTGTTTTTATTAATGTTCAGACCAACATTTCTAAAGAGGAATAATATTATCAATCTGGTGATTTACATTTTCTTATCTTTGGTTAAAATAATACCTTTTCAGAACAATTAAATGTGTGTACTATTACAATTTGACTTCTCGTGATTTGACCTACAACTATAATAAAACTTTCATGAAGCAATTAAATATCCATAGTCATTTTTTTTTTTTTTTCGTTTTTTTGGAAACCTCTTGCAATATTCTTAGAAATATACACATTTCGTTATAATTTCATTTTGTGCCATGTTTTAGAAATAAAAGATAAGGACATTTCGGTTATCGAATTGATTAGGACACTTTCCGTCTCCTGTATTCTGACTTTTTTGTATTTTGTCCTATCTTTTTGTAATTAACTGGATATCATGTTAATATACAACATGAATCAACAAATATCGATATATTACGATACCATTACAGATAGTGATAAAGTTGGCAAATTATTGTAAAACTTAAATTGAATTGTTCAAATATAGCTCTTAAACGGTACCCATTTAGGGATAGGTGTCCTTAGATACTCATGAATGAGAAAGAATAAAACATTTTTAGACCGATATTCTTTAAAAAAAAAAAAAAAAAAAAACCCACTTATTGAGAATATTAATCTTTGCCGATAGAAGGTCCCTAATTAAAGTATTGACCGAGCTGTTCCAAACATATGGTAACTAAGAAAATATTTGTTTGTATTCATATTTAGCATTGATCAAGTGAATCAGTTGTAAGAGAACGAAACAGATTTGAATAGGTGTAAGAACAGACCTTAAAGATTCATTGAACATTAATATATCCAGTAATACATGCATATTTATTATTTTATGTATTATCTGTCAGTATCCAACATATTAACCAGTTTTAGATATTGAGCTACTCCAGCCATTAAACTTCCACAATATATACGAATTTAGTTGGACGTTTGCTGGCTGTTTCAGACATATTAATACTTTGATTCATCAGAAACAAATTGCCACCAGGTTTTGGTGGATTGCAGTCTCATATTATCAATCTTCTCCAAAAATAAATTGTTTCCAATACAAATACATTTTTTGAAGGAGACGTCTACATTCATTTCTTTTCTTATTTGAGGACCTTTTCTATTTTCCTAAGAAATGTTTGAAGTTTTTAAAATTTATTGGGTGTTATTTTTTAAAGTGTACCATATTTGAAGAAATAAAAAATTAGGACGATTACATTATGTCAATGAATTGATAAGAATACTTTAGGTCATCTGAATTTTGACAATAGTGTTGTTACTCTGTATATTTGTATTCATATCATTTATTGATTTTACAGTAAAACTGTCTGAATACCAGACCTTGAACATGCCACATTTAACAAAAAACATGTACAAAATACGTGTATAATAACTATTTATTGTAATATAATAGATATAAGAAGATGTGGTATGAGTGCCAATGAGACAACTCTCCATCCAAGTCAAAATTTATAAATGTAAACCATTATAGGTCAAAGTACGGTCTTCAACACGGAGCCTAGGCTCACACCGAACAGTAAGCTATAAAGGGCCCCACAAATTACTAGTGTAAAACCATTCAAACGGGAAAACCAACGGTCTAATCTATATAAAAACGAGAAACGAGAAACACTTATGAACCACATCAACAAACGACAACTACTGAACATCAGATTCCTGACTTAGGACAGGTGCAAACAAATGCAGCGGGTTTAAACGTTTTAATGGTACCAAACCTTCACCCTTTTTCTGAAACAATAGTGTAACATCACAACATAGAAAAACACACTATAAAATATCAACTGAAATAGCTTAACTCAATTAAAGGACATATTAACACCATTGAACATACACTGAACAAATAAATTTGACCTATGATACAATGTAAATTAAAAATAAATAAACTAAGGGAAGAATAATAAAAGTAACATGTTATATCGGTATGAAATGTTAAACAATTTAAGAAAAACAATATGCTCGAACAAAAATATCAGCCATTTGCAATAACTTTAAACACAGGTAAATAAAATAATTTTGTTGTTAGGTATACGTATACAGTTACAATAGAGAAAGGCAATATTTTAACAAAATAAATAATTTTGATGTTCATAGTACGAAGTGGAAATTTATATTAGTACCAAACACTTATCAAAGCTGGTATATAGACCAGATATAACCCTGAATAACATTAAATAACAAAAAAAGCATTACAATTAGTATCAACAGGTCAAATAAACAAGAAAGTACGATTTGAGAGTACTCGCAGTTACTGACAGCTAGTTAAAAACATGTATGAGCATGTATGCAATATTTCAAACAAATATATTGCAATGTTATTGGTTGGTTTGCTGTTGTTTTTTTTTTTTTTTTTTGGTTTTATTTTTGGTTTTTGTAAGTTAAGTTGTTACATTGATGAATTCATAAATTCTATGCAGAAATACGTTTCAAAAGTGTTATTTTGCTGGTTTGCTGGTGCAATGATTTAGTTGTTCTCCTGAAAAAACATATTAAATTTTTCCCACTAAGATTTATAAATGTGGGTGAATTAAATTTGGTATTACCTGCAAAGAAAAGAAAGAGGAAGTAAGGGTCATTGATTGGATGACCACGGTGTTCTTCGTCCTCCTAAAAAAAATCGTAGTTTAGATGAAAAGAAGTTATAAGACAGTCTTACAAAGTTAACAAGCTGATAAGTATTTATGTCAACAAGTGTTTAAACATCACATATCGTTTGTAAAAGTCTTGAGAACATTACAACTCAGTCGATAAACAAAGACTATCGGTAACTAAAAAAATGGTGACCTCAAGCTCGTACGCAAATGCAACAGCTAATGGTGAATATTATAACAAGTCAGAAAACGAGATAAATCACGAACAACATCTATCTACAGTTAAACCAGTTTTCTTGTTAGAATCAGACATTTTTGGTAATGTAAGAAATAGAGAGAATTTTCTCACTCACGAGGAAGTTTACAAAGGTAGGGCCCTAGTTGTTCTTGGAAATACTTTGCAAGGTTTGCAGAGGATAAATGGAATGTGGAGAATTTATGTCGACTCTGAAGAGTATAGAATCACACTTCTAACCAGTATAGTGGTAGTTCGAAAAAAACTGATAAAGCTATATCCGAAAAATCCAAGAGTCGTTGAGAGACAACATGATGACTACTGCAGAATAAGAATAAAAAACATCCCGCTCTCAGCTGATGACGGACAAATTTTTAGATTCCTTCAAAATCTGGATCTAAATATTCATACTTATAACAGAGAAAGAGTAAGAGTGGATGGATTTTTATTAGATTGCAAAACAGGAGACAGAATATTTAGTTGTGATCAACCAGAGGAGAATCTACCCCGGTACAAATAGGCAAATATAGAGCACTGTTGATATATAGAGGACAAGAAGTAGTAAACCCAAATATTAAATGCAACAAATGCTTAGGGATTGGCCACAAACAAGACCAATGTGAAAGTGACTGGCGCTGTAGGCAATATGGCAAATTAGGGCACAAATCAATTGATTGTGAGGAAGAATTCAGTCAGAAGGATGATAACAGTCAAACAGACAAAAATAAACAAAACGAAACACAGTTTGTATTTAGCTAAGTTCAGAAACCAAATAACAACACAACTAAAGAAGTAGATGAGTCAGACGAGAACCAAACAGATGATGAAAACAACGCTCCAAAGTCTCAGTCTATCATGCAACAACCTCCGCGTAGAAGACATGTCAAAGCTGCTAATGAAACGTACATTACAAAAATAGAAATAATCAAACTGGACAAAGTGACAAAACTAAACGTTATGGAAATAGTGAAACCAAACCTACTAAAAAGGGTACATTAGATCAATTTCTAGATCCGCAAGCAGCCAAAACTCCAAAACCAAGTTCGGATAAGCGGAAACCTTCTACGCCAACCGATACAGCACACCAAAGAGAAATACATGCAACAAGACCTGGGACTGGAAATTCAATACAAAATATAATAAACACTAAATAAACTTGTAAATAATGCTGATTTTTTTATTGTATAATATATATCTTTAATTATATTAAGGTTATTTTAACAAACAAAAAATATGTCAGTTTGTGATGCTATATTCAAAGATGGTGTACATTCTGAAAGAATATGTAGAAATCTTTAAAAACAATGTCTATAATAATGAAAAGATGTAAAATTCTATACTTAACTTACATACTGATAATTGTTTTTATATCAGGTATATCAATAATTAATATAAGTATATATGATAATTTTTATCAGAGAAAAGAAACATTATTAGTTGAGAAAAAAATCATAAGGCTATGCGAACGTACGCGTTCTAAATATAACGTATACATCTTTAAATGTAAACAACAAGTAAAGCAATTTCAAGACCAAATAAAATTTCATAATTCATGATTTCGTAAACAAAAAGCACGTGCAAATACTAGTGTCAAAATATAGGTGTATCGCAACGCCACCTACATATGCATTTGACCCACATTTATCAAAATCAAAAATTCCACTACAAATAAACGTGAAGTATATACATCTTCTAGTATATCGTATAAAACAACGTGATAAAAGTGGCAAAGCGATTCATTCAAGTGCTGAATCACACAACACCAGAATAATACTCAGCAAAAGCACAGTACGTACAATAAATAAAAGAAATAAATATGCGTGTTGTCGTTATAGTTGTCATAGAAAATGGGTTTGTACACTTGTTCAATTAAACCACACTTACCTGTACGCGAAGCTAATTGTACGAGAAAAATATATTATAAATGTAAAATTATAATTACAACAGAAACACCATATCCACAACGACACAGTTTTCATATATTTTAATTCAAATATACATATTGATGATAGACTGCATTGGGCCATGTATCGGTATAAAATGTTTACTATTTTTAAGGTCAAGGTCTTTATTACCAGTAGATGTCTATTTTTAGAAACAGGAAGAAACCTACAAAAAAGATGTATTCTAACCTGTGCAAAAAATGTAAACACTATAGATAAATTAGATAAACAGATAGAATTAAGCATAATTTATGAAATGTTCCATGTAAATATATAGAATGGGAATTAGTGAAATATGTCAATATTAATGTGTATATAATGTATAATATATTGTGTAAAATGACAACAATTTGTATATATGAAAATGGATAAAATGTTACATATATGTTCACTGAATTGTCAAGGTCTTAGGAAAAAAGAAAAAAGACAAAGGCTTTATGAGTGGTGTAAACAACAAAAGTGCAATATACTTTTCGCACAAGAAACTCACTTTGTACAAAGTAATGTCAACACCATAGAAAAAGAGTTTGAAGGAAAAATACCACAGTCTCGGTAGTTCAAATTCTATAGGCGTATCAATTTCTATTAATAAAAGACTGAATCATTCTATTATAAATTCTTTTGAAGATAAAGAAGGCAGAATTATTTTACTTAATATAGAAATTGATAACAATATTTTTACTCTAGTAAATCGGTATGCTCCAAATATAGAGAGAGATAGAAATGCCTACTATAAAAAAAGTGCACAACATAATAGAAACATACTGTCTTGGAATTTTAATAATTGGTGGTGATTTGAATGAAACGCTATCAGATAAGGACAGAAAAGGTAAAACGATAGATAGTAAAAACAGAAAACCAGTTAATAGCTTAGAAGATATAATAAAAAGCCATAAACTAATAGATATTTGGAGAGTGTTAAATCCTACAAAAACCAATTTACATGGAAAAGAAAACATAATTGCAATATATTGCAAGTAGAATAGATTTTTTTCTCATAAATTCTGACATAAGAAATAGAGTAATAAGTACAGATATCCGCCTAGCAGTGATTAACTGCACAGACCAGGAAGCAATTTCACTAAAACAAAACATACAATACAAGATCAAGGAAAAGGATACTTTAAACAACAGTATACTCAATGAAAGCAAATATAAAAACATTATTTTAAAGCTTATAGATCAATATAAAGAAGAAGCACTAGATCAAAAACCTACTGTAATGTGGGACATTTTTAAAATTCAAGTCAGGGAGGCAACTATTAACTATTGTAAATCTAGACAAAAAGATAATAGAAAAGAAGTTAAAAATTTAGAAAATAAAATTAAATATCTTAACGAAATCTGTGATAATGAATTAAATTCACAAAAAGTAAAAGATATCAATAAACAAATTGAAGATACAGAAAAAAGTCTTGAAAAAATATATGCAGAAAAAAATTAAGGGAGCCCAAATAAGGTCAAGAATTAAATGGATCGAAGAAGGAGAACAAAATTAAAATACTTTCTCGGTCTTGAAAAATGTAGCATGTAGACTAAGACAAGATAACAATATAAAAGGCATACAAATCAAATTAGATAAAAAAAACACATAGTTTAAAATTAACTCAACTAGCAGATGACACAACATTTTTTGTTCAATCTAAAAAAGAAATTAAAGTAGCCCTAAACATAATGGAGATATTTGGTTCTTTATCTGGTCTTAAACTGAATAGAGATTAAACAGAAGGTATTTGGCTAGGAAATCTTAAAAGTAGTAGAGACAAATATGAAAATATAAACTGGTCAACAAAGCCAATAAAATGCTTAGGAGTATACTTTGGACATAATAAGATTGAATGCGAAAAACTAAACTTAGAAAAACAATTAACTAAAATTATCAAAGATGGGTCTAAAAGACAACTTACTATCTTAGGCAGAATAACGGTTGTAAAGTCTTTAATAGTTCCAAACCTAACCTTCTTAGCATCAGTAATCAATATTGATAAGGAATACATACCAAAATTTAAAAAAAAAATAATATTTAACTTTATCTGGGACAATAAAAGAGAAAAAGTTAAAAGATCTGTTGTTTTTACAAATTATGCTAACGGAGGATTGGACATGATTGATATGGATAAATATATTGAATCTTTAAAAATAAATTGGATTAAAAGACTAGTTAACAATGACGATATGTTACCGAACTGGATAGTTATTCCTCAATTCTTCTTCAATAGACTAGGAAAAAATTACTTAATCTTCTACATGAACATAGATAAAACACAAGACATAGAGAATTTGAAAAATAATGTTACTCCTTTTTTACTTAGAAATGATTAAAACTTACTAAAATGGAAAAACAGTAAAATAGAAAAATTTCCCTTGTTCCCTTGTCACCATCTTGCGGTGTTTATATATCTCAACTTGTACGATTCGCTCGTGTATGTAACAACGTTTCAGATTTTAACGAAAGAAATTTATGTATTACTGAAAAATTATTACACCAGGGTTTTCGATATCACAAACTAGTCAAAACATTTACTAAATTTTATCATCGGTACAAGGACATCATTCGTAAATATAGCTCAACAAGCAGACTTCTTATACGTTCAGGTATTTCACATCCAATCTTTTATGGTAATATTCTTTATAAACCACAAAAATGTCAGTAATCACCTCAGAAGCTAACAAAACCTTTAAATAGACTTATTAAGAAGGGATATAGTTACGATACTGTTGTCAGGTCATTAAAGATTGCATATTTTGGCTTTAATATTGATTCACTTATAGGGTCTTTGCATCGGAACTAAACACATTTATTTAAAAACCAGTTGTTGGCATGACACGGGTTATGCTCTTCTCATATATTTTATGATGGTATGATACTAAACCCCTAACGGGAGGGATTGTGCCTGATATTCATATGATGAAGACATAATCTTTCAATCAGTTTAATTGAGGTCTGGAGCTGGCATGTCAGTTAACTGCTAGTAGTCTGTTATGTGTTATTGTCATTTTGTTTATTTTCTTTTGTTACATCTTCTGACATCGGACTCGTACTTCTCTTTAACTGACTTTTAATGTGCGTATTGTTATGCGTTTACTTTTCTACATTGGCTAGAGGTATAGGGGGAGTGTTGAGATCTCATAAACATGTTTAACCCCGCCGCATTTTTGCGCCTGTCCCAAGTCAGGAGCCTCTGGCCTTTGTTAGTCTTGTATTATTTTTACTTTTAGTTTCTTGTGTATAATTTGGAGTTTAGTACGACGTCCATTATCACGGAACTAGTATATATATTTGTTTAGGGGCCAGCTTAAGGACGCCTCCGGGTGTGGGAATTTCTCGCTGCATTGAAGACCTATTGGTGACCTTCTGTTGTTGTCTGTTCTGTGGTCGGGTTGTTGTCTCTTTGACACATTCCCCATTTCCATTCTCAATTTTATGGACTGTTGTTCATTTTCACTTACATGTTCATCTTTCATTTCTGATAATATTCATTAAATTTTTAATAAAATAATCCCTTTCAGAAATAAGATGATTTTTCATCTTTGAATACAAATTGCCTCATTGAAGGAAATTGCAAAGTAAACATTTTAAATGTTGCACACATAATCAGAAGTGGTGACACTAATTAACCCGAGATCGAACAATCAACAGATTAACGATCATCAAAGTTGTTAATTGGGCCACACCCATGTCATTTAAAGAAAAGGGTTGCATAAGAACAGCTACAAATGTACTTTGAATTAGAAAAAAAAGCCCAATATGCAATTATTATTTGTTAGTGAGAAATATGAGGAGATAAAATGAACACTTCATCATCATATATCTTCAACGGAAGTCTGACTTTCATCTTTCAAAACTATTTTTTTCATGAGAATAAAAAGGTTAAAAGTAGTACAACTTAATACTCATTCTCTGTAACCACTTAAAGTTTTTCGGCACACATAGTCACCGATCTTTCTGAAAATTGACTGATATGTAGATCCTATTAGACTAGTCAGAAAAATAATGCCAACCGATATATATATTCGTTGGTTACCATGGTAGCAGCAGAGAAAGTTGGGATTTTTGAGACAAATACAATATTTGGTGTAGTGTTGAGAAATTATGCGGCTACACCTATTAAAAAGAAACACAAAAACAATTAATTTCAGTCTTGTTTTAGTCAAAAATAAAAAAATAAAAAATTACGGGGAATCTTCCTAGAAACATGCGAAATTAATTTCTAAAAAAATGATCATTGTGCAATATTCCTCACAATACGGATTATCTCTTTTTGGTGGGTTACACTAATGACTTGACCAAAACGAAAACGCTAATCACTTTTTATTTCTCAAAGGATTTATGTCAAATTTGAATTGTTATAAATTTAGACCATTCAATACATAAATATAAGAAAAAATATAGAAAACTTTTTTAGATCTTCATTAAACGTGACCTGACCAACGCTGACAATGGTAGGACCAAATGAAAATGTTAATAACTTTTTTATTTCTTAAAGGATTTATGTTAAATTTGATCATTTAATATTTAAATTAATGAAAAAATATACAAAAAAAAAACATTAAAAATTCAGAAAAATTCAGAAAACGTGACCTTTCTAACGTTGATAATGACCTGACCAATGAACATTTCTGTGTTATTTTATATTATTAAAAAAAGTAGGAAAAATATGTTTTTGGGTAAACAACTTGACCTAACCAACGTCGACTGTGTCCTGGTCGTTGTACTACCTAATACTTATTTATATCTTATAGGATTTGCTTAAAATTTCTAAAAAAAATAACATTAAGATTGAATGGTAAAAACTGGGAAAACAGTGTAGGGTACTGTGACGAGCACCGGATTATTTAAACTTTTTATGGTATTGAGTAGTATATTGTATTTAACTGTGTTGTAAATTATGTTGTATATTACCGGTTATATTTTGACACGTTTGATCACAAATATAAAGTAACACACAAAAGGTGTAAGTGAAGTAGGCCATAAATACATGTAAGTTGATAAATCCAATATATAGATATAGGAAGATGTGGTGTGAGTGCCAATGAGACAACTCTCCATCCAAATAACAATTTATAAAAGTAAACCATTATAGGTGAATGTACGGCCTTCAACACGGAGCCTTGGCTCACACCGAACAACAAGCTATAAAGGGCCCCAAAAGTACTAGTGTAAAACCATTCAAACGGTAAAACCAACGGTCTAGTCTATATAAAAAACGAGAAACGAGAAACACGTATAAATTACATAAACAAACGACAACTACTGTACATCAGATTCCTGACTTAGGACAGGTGCAAACATTTGCAGCGGGATTAAACGTTTTAATGGTACCAAACCTTCTCCCTTTTTCTGAAACAATAGTATAACATCACAACATAGAAAAACACAGTTTGTTTTTTAATATTTTCTTACAGTAAATAATTATGTCTTGGTAGTTTTAAATATTTTCATAAAAAACAAATAAACATTTCGAAGACTACTTGAGGTATGCCTGAGTCCCTTCATACACGATATCTTGGTAGTTTAAAATATTTTCATAAAATATAAGTAGACATATTCGCGGACTTAACTTGAGGGTTGCGAGAGCCTTGTCTTAGTTTTAAATGTTCCCGAAAGTCAATACATTTATCGTTTGCTAATATGTTTGTAAAGCATTTTATATTTTCTTATTTGATAAAATTAATGATTCAATCTAAGTGTTTCTATAAATTTGATGCAAAGCCTATTACGTATACATAGGTATAAAGTCATTTTTCCTGGTCATGATAACGGTCAGAATGTAGGACAGAAAGTCACAGACAAAAAGTCACAGACAAAAAGTCGCGGACAAAAAGTCACATGTATAATATGTTATCAACATTGACTCCTGTTTCAAAGTAAAATCTTAATTTTTTTTTTGTTAAAAGAAAGACAATATACTAATGTTGAGAAACATCTTTCTGTAATGGGCTTTCAGTGAAAATCAAAGTATAAGTACATGTATATAATTCTTTTAAAGTTACCCTGTGTAAAGAGTTATCATATTGTCAATATTTTTTAATTTGCTGCTAAAAATCCATTAAGATAATTGTTATTTTCTCAAATTTCAATAATCCAATGCCTATTACTAATGTTAATATAGTGCTACTATAGGCGGATCCAGGGGTACCTGGGGGCCGCCCCCTCCTTTCATTGGAAACATTTGATTGATTAAATATGGAATCACTGAAGCATGAATGTAGCGGGCCATCTCTTAAGGCAGTCAGTGGGACCCCTTGTATGAAAATTGTCCAGATGGTATATTTTCCCCCTGCTGCTCGTTGTAAGACCCGCATTCACCCGCTGACAGATTTTCCGCGGGTCCTCGTAGGGAAACTGAACTTTTTGGAAAATCTCGAAAATTCCTCCCCGGCCAGAACGTCAAACAAGAAATGTGTCGGATGGATAGCAGGGACCATCGAGTTGACGGCCGACCGTACACGCCCTTGCTTGTTATGCCCTTTGTTTTGCTAAAGAACCCTTGTGTTATTTCCATTAGGGCTCCCTAGTTGACCTATTGAAATTTCTGTCCTTGTCCAATTGATCCCGTTTTCCAGTGATATTTCAAATTATCCGCTTTCATCCCAGCCAACCCCTATTGCAGGACCTTTTTGAAATTTTCTTTTTTTTTTATGACTTCACCTCAAAAAAGATCTTCATGTAGATACTCATCATCCAATAATACAATATTATTCAAAAGATATAGCTATACATGATTTGCAATTTCAAAATTGAGTTTAAGAATGAATAAGAAAAATAAACAGCTCATAATAAAGGTATTTTTTTCCTTTATAGAAAGGTTAGATGGTCAATTATCATTTATTTAGAGGATCAACGTCTGACTCTTTTGGTTCTGTTTTTTTTTTTTTTTTGTGTTGTATCAAATTATTGACTTTAATTAATTTTTGGTCAGTAGATTAGCACAGGACCTACAATGTTGCTATTCTCTTCTGAAATATGCATGAGATGTTTGACACTGGACATAAAGCAAACAACAAATAGCATAATCTTACCCCCAACACACACACCCACCGATATTGATTATTTTAATTTGTGATCAGTATTTATTTCTGTGCCTCACACAAACAATTTTAAGCTTGGCCTTTCTTGAACTGTCAATTTTCTGATTGTATCTTCTTAATATTATGTATAAATAGGTAGGAGCTAGTAGCTATAATTCCAAACTATCAACACCAAGTGGCACTTTGATCTTTAATCTTCACTACAGAATTTGAATAACAGTTGATGGAATGACTTGTAAAAACCATCATTCTTTGACACTGTATTAAATTAAAAACATACAGAAGAGAGTTTTTGTATGAGAGATTTAGTCTATTTTAAAGCGTTTTCCAAGTTTATGCATATAATTTGTTCTTTCTATGGCAACACTATCACTAATAATGCCTGGAATATTATTAATATTTCCTAAATACAAGAAATCCTGCATAAAGTAAGCAAAATCGTATACATTCATTGCTATATGTATCGAAGTTCATTAAACGAATTTGTAAAAATTAGCACTTATCAGTATTTTTGCAAATGGACTGCTTGTTTCCATGGCAACACATTCAATTGCAAATATTGCACAATTGAATATATAATTTTTCAAATGATTTTATTTGTTTTTTCTAGTTTTGTATATTTTTCATGATCATGAAAACAGACTGAAATTTCTTCATAATCAGCACTTTTATCTAGATTAGATAAATTGTAATTGTTTCCTTCAAGTGGTAACACCATTATTGATATACTATACTAGCAAAATTATTTATACTTGTTTTAGTTTTCCTACTTTTATGCACAATTAAGAAACTAACTGAAACTTTTTCAAAATTGTTTTAAACTTGTGTATCATCATGAAATTGTTTCCATTGCAACACAGTTAAAACTATAATTATAATACCGTTATATATGAAAATGTTTAAAGTTTTGATGATTACAAAAATTTCTACAAATTTTATATTTATTTATATTTTTCTGGCTGCAGAATTAGTTTTAAAACATTTTTTTTTTTCAAAATTTTTCATTTTTTTTTCAGAAAAAATGAAAACTAAGCATTTTGTATCCATGGTAACAAAAAAATGAGACATAGTTCCCCATTACTTTTCGCATCATTGATAAGATAAGACTATGGTATCTATGATTCATGGTTGACTTTAACTCAGGTGTCCGCAAAAAATTATGTTGAGCATTCAAAAATCACCTCAAAAGGGTATGTTTTACCTAATGCAAACCACATGAAAAGGGGGGTATATGTGATTATGATTGAAAATGAATATGAAAATATCAGTTATTAAATTACATTAATAAAATGCATATATTTAATAAAATCATAAAAAATTATTCTTTCTCTTAATCATTTATTATGAAAAATTATGTTGAAAATAACCTTTTTCAGCTTAAAATCATAGATATCGAGAAGAGGTAACACTGGTAATCGGTTTCTATGGCAACCGATATGCTTAGCAACCAAAATTTTGTCATTTTTTGCTTGTTTCATCAAGACTAGTAAGTGTGTGAAGTTTGAAGAAAATCCATGACCATGCGTGCCACACTCCCTATGTAAGAGTTTAAATAGTTACAGAGAACCAGTATTAATATGTTAATTAAAGATTAAAATCCAACTGAAGTTGTGCATGCTACACTGGTGCTACTACACTGCATATAGTTCATAATGCGTTTGCTGATATTCGATGTTTTCTCTAGATTACTATGATTTGCCCGTATCTATGCAATCAAACCTGCAGGTGATCTTTCAATGTGTTTTTTTGGACAACACTTGTAATATTTCGTTGGACACTTAAATTCGTGGATAAAGCCTTCCACGAATACCACGAAAATTGGTATCCCACAAATGAAAGTACTTTCACCGTATAAGGGTAAATGAATTTAAAAGGTTCATGAAGACAATTTAGGAAACTAAACAGATTTGAGCTAGCATCCTATACAGGCTGTTGTCTGCTTGTAAACAACTACGATCTAGGTAATGCAATCGCTGATGGCTACGACCCTAATTAAATGAGGGTATACATTTTACACGTTGAAAGGTCGTACTTAAAACCTGCTAACTATATTGTAATCATAGATGAAAAATATCTGTTTATTCTGTCTGTAAGTATGTACAAATCAACCAGTTTTCAAACAGATATGGAACACTTCCGTTTTCCCATTATTGACAACATCAACCTGTTTGCATTGATGAATATGCCAAATGTAATATGCATACATATGTCATGTTATCTTCAGTCAACAATCGTCGATTGAATACTTTCTTTTTAAAATTCGAGACTTTCAGAAATTAAACGGGATAAAGTTTTCGCCAACACACACACACTACCTCAATTTGTCAGTAACTATTTCGACATATATAACTAATGCAGCGAACGTTGCAGTCAGCAACAAATAAAATAAAAGGACATTCAACTTAGAGAATTAAAATCTGATGTATGAGGTTAAATATCTACCTCAAGAATAGATTACCTTAGCTGTATTTGGCAAAACTTTTAGGAATTTTTGGTCCTCAATGCTCTTTAACTTCGTACTCTATTTGGCCTTTTAAACATTTTTAGATTCGAGCGTCACTGATGAGTCTTTTGTAGACGAAACGCGCGTCTGGCGTAAATATAACATTTTAATCCTGGTATCTAT
Organism: Mytilus coruscus; assembly: GCA_017311375.1. NCBI lineage: Eukaryota > Metazoa > Mollusca > Bivalvia > Mytilida > Mytilidae > Mytilus > Mytilus coruscus. The sequence continues at coordinate 84,430,536 of CM029603.1, forward strand.
GATGAGTTTATTTGCAACCACTGGGTCGATGCCACTGCTGGTGGAGATTTATTTCCCCGAGGGTATCACCAGCCCAGTAGTCAGCACTTCTGTGTTGACGTGAGTTATCATTGATATGTTCATAATTATAAATTAACTGTTAACAAAACTTTGAATTTTTGAAAAAACTAAGGCTTTTCTACCTCAGGAATAGATTACCTTAGCTGTATTTGGCAAAACTTTTAGGACTTTTTGGTCGTCAATGCTCTTTAACTTCGTACTCTATTTGGCCTTTTAAACATTTTTTGATTCGAGCGTCACTGATGAGTCTTTTGTAGACATAAATATAAAATTTTAATCCTGGTATCTATGATGAGTTTATCTGTATAATTATGTAAAAAGGACTCCAAATCATTAAATTGACATGGGTTGGATTTAACCAATATTTAACACATACATTGTTTTAACTTTACCTATTCACCTCCTCATCTCTTAATCTCTTCAATAATAATTTGGTTATTACTTTTTATATGGGTGCCGATTAGAAAATGAATAGATTTCAATTAGTTAAGAAGGTTCAGAATGAAAACTTGCCTTCTCGCAATTATCAGAGAAATACTTCTTGATATATGTTCCAAAAAATAGTCACCACTCACTTGTATGTCAAAATATGTCATGCTTGGTTTTTTTTCTTTCTTGTACGTTATTTATTGTATCTGTTATATCTTAACGTTCATCTCAACTTAACTGATATTAACAGACAATGGGATTGCTGTTAGTGTTTTCAGGTTTATCGTAGGTTTATGAAACAGCAGTTAATACGACAGAATTTCGTAATGTAATTGTCATAAATCCACTTGTAACTATTGCTTTAAATGGTATACAGAGAAAATAGATAAATAGCAGTTACATTTAGTTATATGAAATAAGATTGTATGAATAATTTTGAAATACACTGCTTATCATACTTCGAGTTTACCTTCACTAAATGAGACAATTCTTTAGAATACCTGAAAATTGACAAGTTGTCTGAAATAACAGAGTTATGTTTACTATAAGAACACGGACATGTGCCATAATTACAAATAAGACAACCGTCCATAGACCTATTATCTAAAAGGTTCAAGAAAGAAATTATCGATTAGATCTTAATAGTGATACACTGTTTAGAACGAAATCGACTTTTTCGTTAATTATCTCGGATATATTGGACTCTCATCCAAGTATAACTTGGAATATGAAAGATGAGAGTCATTCTAGTAAAGGAGCCTGATGCTCAAGACGATGTAACTATAGCATTCATTTCCCGATGTACAACGAGGCATCTCATTTCAAAGAGGTCAAAATCCTTGACCTATGGGTATGCCGTAGCTATACCTAGCTATAAATACTGCGGCTTTTACCTGTGTCAATAATGATTCAAAGTTTGTTTGTGCAACCAAAACAATTGGGATTGGCAAACAGTACCCTCCAAACTGGGTGGGTAAATTGTTACATCCTCTTGAACCTCAGGCTCCTTTACTAGAATGACTCTCATCCTTCATATTCCAAGTTATACTTGGATGAGAGTCCATTCTACTAATTACGCTTCTCGGCTCTTCAAGGATGTAACTATAGCATATTCAAAGTGTTGGCACAAACAAGCAGTTCCTTGAACAACTAACAGAGAGCAAATCAGAATTTGCTGAATCAGTCCAGAATATACAGGAGACTGAGATAGTAGTCAATCTAACTATCTTTCTGACTTAATAATAAATATAATCTAAATATCAAGGTAAAGTACCAATATTGTTAGTCCAGGTATAAAAAATAAATAGTTTCAAAAACATTAAAAGTAATTTTGAAAATAAACATACAACAAAATATCTATTTCTCTCAATATATTTTGTAGTCTGAATTTCACTATTTTCAAGAATAATAACTTATTCTATACATTCAAGACAAATTCTCTTAACTATATAAAGAGCATAACACTCATACCACATCTTCCTATATCTATATAACAAGTTTTGAATTTTCAAAATACCATTTGCCTGATACTTGCTTACAAACCATTAATTGTATATCTAAATATTTACTGACATATTATTCGGCAACTCTTGTCTTAAATATTTGAAAGTGTTTAATTCTTTAGCCTTTCTTGTTTGTACTCTTCTAACATAACACTCACTGTAGCTCAGATGTGTATGAAAAAACAAGAATTTGAAGACAAATTCAAGAGACAGTAGTTTAAATAACGATGTAAACACAGCAAGATACAGATTTTCATTAGCCTTCTGAAGCTTTCAATATTATGTATACACGATTTATCTAATATTAATCCATGGTAAAATATCTAGTATATTTACAAGCTAAACACTGTCACTGCAAGTTCTACAAGTATTATCCCTTTGCATGACATTTGCAATTCAGTCGGTCTTTAATATTGTAAGAACAGAAAAATTGATTCAAAAGCTGAAGTAAGCAACGAAAGCTTCAAATAGTGTTAATATTCATAACTAAAACATAACTTAGCAATCAAAAACTCCTCTCTGAGTCATATTAAAAAGTCATAAATAGGTGATTACTGTCACACTAAGGTTACCAGTTAATTAAAGGTTGACTTATTCAAAACTACATGTAGGTGTCAAATATGATCAGCCTGTACTGTAGTTCTTATTCAGGACACTTAATAAAGTGACTATATTTACAATTTTTTTCTTATTCATTTGTACCTGGAATATACCAACTACAATATAGTATTTGATGTCTGGTTCAGTAAATTTACATTCCATGTTTGTTTATGACAATGAGTATGCAGTATGAAATGGATTGAATCCCAATTTAAACTAGATGATTTCATCAGACATGCAAACAACGCCCACCAGTCAATTAAATTTACATATGAAATTTCCGACTCTAAAATATCTTCCTTAGACACAACTACATATATAAAGGACGGTGTCATATCAACAGACCTCTACTGTAAACCTACAGATAAACACCAGTACCTTTCTCCCCAAAGCGGTCAACCCAAACACTGTACAAAAAGTATCCCCTATAGTCAAGCTCTCAGAGTAAAGCGGATTTGCTCCTTTGAGGAGGCTGTCACTAAACTGTTACATGAACTTCGCGGATTTTTGACCAAACGAGGTTTTAAGAAATGGGACATAGATAAGGGATTTGCACGTGCTAACAAAAACAGCCGCAATGACCTATTACAATACAAACAGAAGAGGTGCAGCAAAATAGTTCCATTTGTTTTAACATACAATCCTAGACTTTACTAACCTTTCACGTTTAATCCATATCAATTGGCAAACTATTGCCAAGCACCCTTAATTATCCAAGATCTTTCCCAAACCTCCTGTCTTAGCTTTTCGGAGACCAGCAAGTCTGAAAGACTTATTTGTGAGAGCTGATGTCTCCTCTAATAAAATCTGTTCAACTGCAGGATGGTGCAAGTCGTGTGGTAACAGACGATGTCTGACTTGCCAACAAATACTGAATACTCAAACATTTACTTGCCACTCCGCAGGGTCTGTGTACACTATATTTTGCAATGTAACTTGCTAAACCCCGAATGATGTATACCTTCTTCAGTGTCGATGTGGTATGCAGTATGTTGGCGAGACAGAACAGCCGTTCAACAAACGCATGAAAGATCATCGAAGTGACTACACCTGCAAGCCCGACCTCCCCGTAAGTCGTCATTTGAGATCACCTGGGCACGCCCAAGCTGATCTCAAAAACCTTACCATCACTATCATAGACCAGAACGAGGGTTGGTCAAGGGCCGACAGACTTGCTCGGGAAACGTTTTGGATAAGAAAGCTTAGGCCAGTTTCCCCAGAGGGCATAAATGAAAAAAACATAGAATGTGTCACTCATTTTCCCTACCATCACTTGTTTCCAGTAACTCAGGCTTCCGTTTTGGACTCTTACAGTTTTAAGAAATGTATTCCTCCTCCCAAACATCAATATTGAAAAAAATTACCAGCGTATTGATTATTGATAATTTGTATAGCATCAAGATTTTTATTTCAGTTTGACTACCACATGTCAATTTAAGATTCATTTTACATCTTACTGATGAAGGATATTAGTTATCCGAAATATCTAAAATTTGTTCATGATTTAATTATTTTTTTTGGTGATGTTGTACCCTTTTAGACTTGTTGTATATGAGTAATAAATTGAATCTTAAAGTCCTACACTTCATACAGACTAGGTCTATATATACATACTGCATCTAATGTACCATTCTGAAGTAAATCATCTCAAAAGTATCATCGTTATGATATTTCAGTAAGTATAAACAAATTATACAAAAAAACAAGTGTAGCTATTTAATATCTTATATTATAAGAATTAATATAGATCAATATATCCAGATTTAAAACTTGATCCAGCGTGTTTTAACAATCCTAAGATTTAAGTAATACTGTTCTGTGAACACTCATCTGATAATCTGATAATTGTCTTAAAAAGAACTGGAGAAGGGTTACACAGTTTATACTTCATTGTAAACTGTAACATTTGCAAATGACCTTCACCCATCCTGATATCCATACACATGTTGGATACCACATCATCCAACACTGTGACTGACATGACAGATTTCATTTGTACTTTATAATGAAAAGTATGAGAAGTTCTCTTCTTGGAAAAGTATACTGTTAGTATATTATGTCGGTTGGTTGATTTTGTTGGTGGCTAAATATCAAGTGGCAAATATTTCATTCCTGTTCACATAAGTATATTTTTCGGACGTTCAAGATATCATTTATAATCCGTAAAGACACATCTAACGAAATTGACGAGATTGTTCATAATGATACAACATCTTATGTGCAACAACATTGTACAATTTTCCTTTGAACATTTTATTGAAAACAGAATCGTACAGTCAGGCTGACTCGTATAACAAAATTATTTAAACACATCAACAAAACTGACCATATTTGCACTTTATTATGTATATCTATGCAACATAATAAATCAGCTATATTTCATTGTCAGAATGGATTGTAAAATAGAAATGACAGCAACATTGCAACAAAATGACAACAAAAATTGTCCCCATCAATCTAGATTGCCAGCATGTCCTCTTTTATACAAAATATAGTCTCGCATAAAAATTTCAGTAGTTTTGAAACCTCAGGCTGACTTGTATAACAAAATTATTTTCACGCATCAACTTAAACTGACCATATTTGCACTTTATTATATAAATCTATATAGCCGCATAGTAAATCAGCTATATTTTGATGTTAAGATGGATTGATTAATACAAATGACAGCAACATTGCAACACAATGACAACAACAATTATCCCCATCAATCTAGATTGCCAGCATGTCCTCTTTTTATTCAAAATATTGTATCGCAACAAAATTTCAGTAATTTAGATACCTCAAGCTGACTAGTATAACAAAATTATTTTAACGCATCAACAAAAACTGACCATATTTGCACTTTATTATGTATATCTATATAGCCACATAGTAAATCACCAATATCTTGATGTCAGGATGGATTGTATAATACAAATGACAGCAACATTGCAATACAATGACAACAAAAATTTGTCCCGATCAATCTAGATAGCCAGCATGTCCTCTTTTTATTCAAAATATTGTCTCGCAACAAAATTTCAGTAGTTTTGATACCTCAGGCTGACTTGTATAACAAAATTATTTTAAAGCATCAACCAAAACTGACCATATTCGCACTTTTAATATTATGTATATCTATATAGTCACATCATAAGTAAGTCAGCTATATTGTATTGTCAAAATGGATTGTACAATACAAATGACAGCAACATTGCAACACAATCACAACAAAAATTATCCCCATCAATCTAGATTGCCAGCATGTCCTCTTTATACTCAAAATATTGTCTCGCAACAAACTTTTAGTAGTTTTGATACCTCAGGCTGACTCATACATGTATACCAAAATTATTTTAAAGCATCAACCAAAACTGACTATTTTTGCACTTAATTATGCAAATCTATATAGCCGCATAGTAAATCAGCTATATTTTGATGTCAGGATGAATTGTATAATACAAATGACAGCAACACTGCAATACAATGAAAACAAAATTTGTCCCCATCAATCTAGAAAGCCAGGATGTCCTCTTTTTTCAAAATATTGTCTCTCAACAAAATTTCAGTAGTTTTAATACCTCATGCTGACTCGTATAACAAAAGTATTCAACAGCATCAAACAAAACTGACCATACATGTATTTTGCACTTTATTATGTAAATATATATAGCCGCATTATAATGCAATTATATTTTGATGTTAGGATGGCTTATATAATACATATGACAGAAATATTCGAAAACAATGACTATAAAATCTTGTCCGCTTTAATTTAGAGTGCCAGCATTGCATCTCTGTATTCGGAATATAAAACTGTCACTAAAGTCAGTATCAGTATCTGTATTTCCACTTCTGATTATGGATGGGTACGTCACTGATTCTTTTTGGGCTATTGTGTGATGGGTTGGTCTTCACATAAATTAGTCGTGCTTGCTGAGGTGTGATGATTTAAACTCAGTAGTTCAGGATGGTTTGTACAATAAAACTATTCCACCACATCATCCAACACTGTGACTGACATGACAGATTTCATTTGTACTTTATAATGAAAAGTATGAGAAGTTCTCTTCTTGGAAAAGTATACTGTTAGTATATTATGTCGGTTGGTTGATTTTGTTGGTGGCTAAATATCAAGTGGCAAATATTTCATTCCTGTTCACATAAGTATATTTTTTCGGACGTTCAAGATATCATTTATAATCCGTAAAGACACATCTAACGAAATTGACGAGATTGTTCATAATGATACAACATCTTATGTGCAACAACATTGTACAATTTTCCTTTGAACATTTTATTGAAAACAGAATCGTAAATCCAAGGCAAACAAAGGTGAATTACGATGAAATATTTATAAAGAGACTGTCAAAAATGGGGAACGAAGCAACGTTAAAAATGATGTTGATAACCCATGATATAAAAATATTGTTCCGATGCATGGATAACCTTTCTATCCGCCTTCTAGTTTAAAAAAAAAATCTTTTATGATAACTGCATGTGATTACAAGTGTGTAATTTTATAGCCATTGTTTAATGTAAATAAGAATATGAAAAAAAAGATTTTTAATATGTGTACAATATCTATAACATAGAGTCTAACGAGTGAAGTAATTTGCTGGGAAAAAAGAACAATAAGATTATTATTATTGTTTATGTTTACAATCCGAAAAATAAAAATAAAATGAACTTCGGTTTCAACCAATGAAATGTCGTACACCATTCATTCACACCGTTCCCGATTGCACGTTACACTATCACACTATTCCTCATACACCATTACACCATTCCCCTTACACCATACACCATAGCACCATACACCTTCTACCATTGCACCATATGCCATACACCATTACACCATACACGTTTTTTTGGGAAGTTTACACCATCCAAAGGCTGTATATATTAATTTAGAAAATGTAATTTGTGAGTGAGAATTAAATAACCACACAGATTTACATTTTTGATTACGTTGACAGTTCTTAAAACCTGATTTCAAAAAACAAATAGGCCGTTAGGTGTTACTTATTTTCTGTCCCATTGAATCATTCATCTCCTTTTATTTATTCTTTCAAGTAAAATTAGTTTTGCCAACTCGTCCGCCTTTTCACCAAATGTGCCCTTCCGAATTAGACTCGTCGCAATGTGTGTACTTACGTGTTGCTCAGTCTTTAATTTTATATGCTGTTGTTTGTGTGTTGGTCTATTTTGCCCTGGCGTTGTAAATTTGAATTTGAGCAATGCAGAGGTTTTCTTTTATCTTAAAATGACAAGATTGTAACCCTGAGCAGAGAAAGACAAATTATGCTCAAATTGAGACCAATATAAAAAGAAGATGATTTGGTATGATTGCCAATGAGACAACTATCTACCAGACACATAATAACGTAGAAGTTAGCATCGTTAGGTCACCGTATGACCCTTAACAATGACTAAAACCGACATCGAGCAGCAAGACATAAAGGCCACGAAATGAAAAATGTACAATAGTTGGTAAAACAAAACAGTAGTGCAAAATACCATCAATGCATTAATGAATTTTTTGGGTTCATTTGAAAAAAATCTTAATGGAATTGAAAATATTTGACCGATTGTCTTTGCCAATATCCTTTTTGACGTGCTTCTTTGTGCACTATTTTGCCATAGATTGCCTTTTAGTCTTTTTCTAATTTGTTCATGTCGTTGTTTGTGTGAATTTAATCCTAAGACACTCTTGAAGGATGAAGGCAGTACATGTTTAGCCTAATATTCTCTCCAAAATTACAGTTGTGCAAAATATCATAAATGCATAAATTAATTTTGGAGGTTCATCAGAACAATTTATGTTTACTGAATTGAAAATATTTGACCGATTTTCTTTGCCAATATCCTCTGGTTACATGCATCTTCTTGTGAACTCAATCTAACTACACTATATTGCCATTCGAGTTTTGACATGATTCAATATGGGTATCCATTCTTGATTTCAGAAGATCCCATATAAAGTCGACAACCCTGTTTTCGCCATAGCTGTTGTGAAATATGGTCAATTAGATAATCATTTATAGGTCACATATGCATAAATACTATTTATTGTATCATAAACATCTGTGAGTATGTATGCAATATATTAACTATTTTCAAGCATCTGTACATCTTTTCCAGTTGACTTAAATTTTTACTTCAAGATTTTTGCATTTCTGAATACGGAAAATATCATGCAGAAATACATTTCAAAAATGTTATTTTTCAGGTACCTTCACAATAATAACATTTCCACATTAGATCACAATCTGTTTCGAGGATTGACGGTTCTTCAAGTATTGTAAGTAAACAAGTATATCAAATAAGAATTGGTTGCCATATATAGTTGGTTTTCTATTTGAGTATATCACAAATATCTTTTAAACATTTATTCAGGTTAAATTAGATTTTAAGATTGTAAATTGTAACATCATTTGTTTTCTTCTTTTGAAACCATTTTGCAGCAATATAGTTTTTACTAAATTTGATATTACCTTAATTGTGTACCATTTTAAGATATCAGAACGTTTAAATTTTGTAAATGAATTGATCAGGTAAATTAGGGTCATCTGAATTGTTTTACGTATTTTGCCCTGTATCTTTTTATGACAAGATTGTGAACTTGGGGAAGTAGGACCACATTGTTATCCCAAATAATGAGACTAAATCATACTAAAAAAAACCGCTACCTACGATTTAGCAATTCCCAGTTTTGATAAGGACAATATATTTTACTCTGAGGGCAAATCAGTTCATACCAATATTACTTCCCCACAATGTAGGTCTGCCAAACTAGTATCCATCTACCTACTTTATAGCAACAATTTGGTTATTAAAATGAATGTGTTTGTATTCAAATTAATCATCAGAACAAAAAAATTCTCAGAACACAATCAATTTCATATTTTTAGGTTTTAGAGAAGACGTTGAAGTTTAAATATCCCTTTAATTAAGTCATTAAACAGGTTAAAACCATTGATGGTTAAAGTTATAGCTAGTCTTTTTTATTAAAACAAATATCAGTATGTATGCAATATTTTAACTAGTTTTCAAGCAGCTCTTCTTCAATTCCAGTTGCTCTATGTTTTACGTACATGAAAAATGTATTTTCGAGGATTGTCTTCTAATTAACTTACTACGCTATATGGGAATTTATTATGAGGTATGACGGCTCTGGAATACGTGTAATAACTTGATTCCCCCAATAATAATTTCCACCAATATGTTGATTTTTTGCTGTCCTATGATATCACACATCTCTCCTTATTGTTTTGTCCTATACAATTCTTTGTTTTGCAGTTAACATTTATACCGACTTAAACTATCTCTTTGAAATTATTTTGTAATTTTTGTTACAAAGATGTACATATTTTATCAACTTAATTTGATATCTTAAGTTAAGCGTATCATTTTGAAAAGATATAAAAATAAGGACGATGAGATTTATGTAATTGATTTGATCAGATGACTAAAGGTAATCTGACTTTTGCCACTGTTGAGATAGCCCTATATCTATTTAGGGAAAGATAATTTTCTGGAACAGAAATAAATGTTTTTATTAATGTTCAGAACAAACTGTCCAAAGAAGAATAGTATTATCAATCTAGCGGTTTACATTTTCTTATCTCTGCTTAATATTATACTTTCTCTGTACAATTAAATGCTTAAACTCTTGACTATTTCATTTTACTTCTTGTGACTTGACCTACAACTTAAAACTTATATGAAGCTACTTAATATCCATAGTCCTTTCCTTTTTTTTTTTTTTTTAAACCTCCTGCAATATTCTTAGAAATATGCACATTTCGTTATAATTTAATTTTGTACAATTTGTTTTAGAAATAAAAGATAAAGACGTTTACATTTCGGTTATCAGGAAAATTACCGTCACCTGAATTCTGACATTTTGTATTTTGTCCTATCTTATGATAATCAACTGGATTCCATGTTAATATAAAACATGTATCAACAAATATTGATATGGTACAATACCATTCATATTGTGATCAAGTTGGCAAGTTATTGTTATACTGAAATGAAATTGTTCAAATATAGCTCTTAAACGGTACATATGTAGGCAAAGGTGTCCTTAGATACTCCTAAATGAGGAATAAAAATCATTTTTAGACCAATATGTTTCAAAAAAAAAAAAAATTTCTAAAACTGTTATGGAAAAAAATTATAAATGCGTTATGGATTTGATGAGGTTACAACGGACAAATCAGTTAAATAAATTGGAAAATTTGAATGACATTATTTAACCAGCATCCTTTGCAATCTTTTGTTTCCTTACATGCATCTCTATCTAATTTAACGGCATCACATATACATGATGAAATGAGAATATTAATCTTTGCCGATAGAAGGTCCCTAATTAAGATATTGACCTAGCTGTAACAAACATATGGTAACTAAGACAAATTTGTTTGTATTCATATTAATAATTAATAAAGTGATACAGTTGTATGAGAACGAAATAGATTTGAATAGGTGTAAGAACAGACCTTAAAGATGTTTTCCTTGAACGTTAATATGTTTAGTCATACATGCATATTTATTATTTTATGTTTTTTATCTGTCAGTATGTATGCAACATATTAACCAGTTTTAGATATTGAGCTACTCCAGACATTAAACTTCCACAATATATACGAATTTAGTTGGACGTTTGACGGCTGTTTCAGACATATCAATACTTTGATTCATCGGAAACAAATTACCACCAGGTATTGATGTATTGAAGTCTCATATTATCAATCTTCTCCTAAAATGCATTTTTCCTATACAAAATCATTTTTTGAAGGAGATATATTTATTCATTTCTTTTCTTTTTTGAGGACCTTTTCCATTTTATAAGAAATGTTTGAAGTTATTTTTAATTTATTTGGTGTTATTTTCTAAAGTGTACCTTACATTTGTATTTGAAGAAATAAAAATAAGGACGTTTATATTATGTTAATGAGTTGATAAGAATACTTGAGGTCATCTGGAATTCGACAATGGTATTGTTACTCTGTATACTTGTATTAATATGAATTATTGATTATACAGTAAAACTGTCTGAATACCAGATTTTTAATAACTTCATAGCAGACCTAGAACATGTCACTTTTAACAAAAACATGTACATCATACATGTATAATAACTATTTATTGTAATATCAACATCTATGAGCATGTATGCAATATTTCAAACAAATATACTGCAATGTTATTGGTTGTTATTGTTTGTAAGTTAATGTGTTTACATTGATGAATTCATAAATTCTATGTAGAAATACGTTTCAAAATGTTATTTTGAAGGTACCTATAAAACAATTAAATTACTGAAAAAATCTTTCGAGGTTTCACAGTTACATGATTCTGTAAAAAGAGTTTGTGTGTATGTGTTGCTGGTTTGCTGTTGCAATATTTTTAAAAACGGACTTTGTCAATAGAGAGGTTACCCTCTATCGGATTAGGACAATACATTTTGATAGAGCAGAGACGACAGAATTCTTATTGAGGCCAACCCTTGATTCAGAGGAATAGCATTATCGGTCTGAGGCTACACATTTGCACATCTTTGTAGTACATATTTTCAAATCAATAAAAGTTTGGCGGCTCTAACATCATTGTAAGTGACTTGATTCTTAAAAAAAAAATGCCTTCCTTTGTTGCTGATTTGCTTTTGCAATGATTTAATTTATATTTTTGAAGAAAAAATCCAATTTTCTTCCAAAGATATTTTAATTTGTGTCGATTTTATTTGATATTACATTTAAATGTACAATTTTAACGAAATAACGATAAAGACCTTCAGATTTTTGTTATTGGAGTGCTGATATAACTTAAGGCGATATTGTCAATTGAGTGGTTGGTCTGTATTTGTTTAGGACAAGCTAGTTTACAGGGGCAGGGATGCCGAAATTTATTCAAAATTGAGACCATTGCCTACCTAAAAGGACTAGCATTATTGATCTGGTGATATACTTTTGTGCATTTTATTAGTATTACATATTTTCATACAATACAATCTTAGCACTTTGGACTACTTCAAAATAACTTTCTTGTATTTTGTCCCAAATTAAAATGAAGACCAATGGAGCTAGTGCATATCTAAAGTCAGTTATAATTCTCTTTTTGAAAACCGCCTGCACTATTTCTAAACATGTTTAGTTTTTATTCGTTACTGTTTCTAAGAAATAAACAATAAGAAAATTCAGAATTATGTGATTTAATTGATAAGACAGTTTAAGGTCAGCTGAATTCTGACTTTCTTGTAATGTGATCTATCGCAGGGAAATGAACTAGATTCTATGTGAACAAATCGATATATTACGATAAAGTTCTGATTGTGATCAATATAAAAAAGAAGATGTGGTATGATTGCCAATGAAACAATTCTTCACAAGAGACCAAATGACATAGAAATTATCAACTATAGGTCACCGTACGGCCTTCAACAATGAGCAAAGTCCATACCGCATAGTCAGCTATAAAAGGCCCCGAAATGACAAATGTTAAACAATTCAAACGAGAAAACTAACGGCCTAATTCATCTACAAAATAATGAACGGAAACAAATATGTAACATAGCAAAAAACGACAACCACTGAATTACAGGCCCCTGACATGGGACAGGCATATACATACAGAATGTGGCGGGGTTAAACATGTTAGCTGGCACCTAACCTTCCCCTAACCTGGGACAGTGGTGTAACAGTACAACATAAGAACAAACTATCAAATCAGTTGAAAAGGCTTAACTCATCAGATGGATACAAATAGAAATGCATCTCACAAAAGAGTGGTCGTGGCCGGGAACTTGTACAAGTTCTGAAGTTGATATAACACTAACTTAGACTTAATATGAAAATTGTCATTTAATCCTCAAAACGGTATTCCATTTGACAAAGTTGTCGTTACTAACTCCTGATTGAGGAAGGCAGAAAATCATCACAACATTATCACGATCACGAAATCTTTTTGGAAAAACAATAAAATGGAAATCGTTATGGAAAATATATTATAAGCATAAAGGAATTTAAAAGGTTCATGAGGACAATTTAGGAAAGTAAACTGAAAATGTTGTGCCAGCATCCTATAGAGGCTAATGTCTGCATGTAAACAAATACGACCTAGGTTATCCCATCGCTGATGGCTACGACCCTAATTAAATGTTGTGTCAGCATCCTATAGAGGCTATTGTCTGCATGTAAACATCTACGATCTAGGTAATGCCATCGCTTATGGCTACGACCCTAATTAAATGTTGTGCCAGCATCCTATCGAGGCTATTGTCTACATGTAAACAACTACGACCTAGGTTATTCCATCGCTGATGGATACGACCCTAATTAAATTAGGGTAAATATTTTACACGTCAGAAGGCCGTACTTAAAACCTGCTAACTCTGTTGTAAAATATGGTCATTGAGATATTTATTTTTTTGTATTCAAATTAATTATTATTAACATTGTCTGAGAACAACCTTGCTTTTTATATATTTTAGTCTAGACATTGAAGATGTTTTTGTCTTATGATAATAATGTTAGCCATAGATGAATAATATCTCTTTATTATATTATAAAAATCTGTCAGTATGTATGTACTAATCAACCAGTTTTCAAACTGATATGCTAAACTTCCGTTTGCCAATTATTTACAACATAATCTGTTTGCATTGATGAATATGCAGAATGTCATGCAGAAATACGTTACATTATTTTGTATGTACCTACAGACCAAACAGATAACAAAAGCCCCATATATTCCTGGTTTACTGTACCTATAGACCAAACAGACAACAAAAGTCCCCGTATGTTTCTGGTTTACTGTTGCATACTATCCCTCTCCCCTTTTATTCATTTTTCTAAAGAAACATAAGTTTTTGTGAAAGCAATATTTAGTCAGTGTTTTATCTTTGTTTGCAATTTTCTCACAGATGTTTAAATACAGTTTAAATTGAATGTTCTATAACGTTTGAAGTAGACCAGTTTTCTAGAATTGTCAATGATGAGGTTACCCTGCATCTTTCAGAACATGCACAATATTGTATTTTACTAAGTGGTGTTATATTCATATTCGATAACATTTGGTTATGCAGCAAAACCCTCTAAAGACCAGATATTTTAGATTGTATACCAGAGCTAGTGCATGCTATATTTGATATATATAATTTGATACGGACGCCATCACGAGTTGGTTGACCGATATGTCATATCCGTTTCACGGATGAAAACAAATATGTTTTAATTGTCATAACTATAATCCTGTTCCCTTTTGACCGAATGTGACCTACCGATTTAGACTTATCACCGTTTTAACTAATATGAGCAAAACGACGGACGTGTCACATGTGGAACAGGATCTGCTTACTCTTCCATAGCACTTGAGATCACAACCAGTTTTTGGTGCAGTTCGTGTTGTTCAGTCTTTGTTTTTTATGTTGTGTTTTATGAACTATTGTTTGTCTTTTCCTGTTTTTGCCAAGGCGTTGTAATTTATTTTAGACCTATGAGTTTGAATATCCCTTTGGTATATCTCGCCTTTCTTTAATCAAACATGATTCATGCTATTTATTTTATTATGAACATTTGTCAGTATGCGTGCATTATTACAACCAGTTATCAAACAGATATATTACACTTCAATTGGTCTTCTGTTTTCAGTGTAAATATGTCTGCATTGATGAATATGACAGATTTTATTCAGAAATTCGTTTCAAAAATGTTATTTTGTCGGCACCTGGACTACAATCGAATTACATAATTAAAGGTAAATTTCTGTCTTAGTTTGACAGCTCTGACAACAAAACAAATAATTTGTTCTGAAAAAAATAGTTGCCTTTCTTGTGTTGCTAGTTTGCTCTCATATTGATTTAATATATCTTTTTGAATACATTTTCCAATTGTCCTATCCAGATTTATAAATGTCTGCCAATTGTATTATATATTACATTAATTAGTACCATTTTCAAGAAATCAATGATAAGGACGTTCAGTTTATGATATTGAATATATATAATAGCTAAACATTATATGAAATGTTCTCAGTGGGGATGTTACCCTGTGTCTGCTTAGGACAAGATATTTTACTGGAGAAGATATGAAAACATCCGAATCGAGATTTGACGGTTACATGATTCTGCCAAAATAAGTTTCCTTCGTGTGTTGCTGGTTTCCACTTGCAATGATTTAGTTTTCTTCTTAAAAACATTTTGAAATTTTCCTACTTAGATTTAAAAACATGATAAATGTGTGTCAATTTAATTTGGTATTACAGGTAAAGTGTACAATTTCAAGAAATGAAAAAAAAGACGTTTAGATCGACGTTTGATGTGTTTGAGCTTTTGATTTTCCGTTTGATAAGGGCCTTTACGTTTTGATATTTCCTAGGAGTTAATTATTTTTGTTATTTTACTATTTATATTTCTGCTAATAATTTGATAAGGCTGCTTAATTTCATCTGTATTCGGACTTCTTGTATTTTGCCCTATGTTATGGTAATCAACTGGACTTCTTGTTAAAAAACTAGTAACCATATATTACGAAAAATTCTGCTTATGACAATCGAAATCTGGACATCAATCTCCTTAAAGAACATGCTGTTTTAACATAAATCATGCTATTCATTTTATATATATATATTAAAACATCTATCAGTATGTATGCAATATTGTACCCAGTTTTTAAACAGATGTAGTACACTTCCATTGGTCTCCTTTTTTCAAGGTAAATATGTTTCCATTGATAAATATGACAGAATTTATGCAGAAATACGTTTCAAAAATATTATTTTGCAGGTCCCTGCACAACAATCGAATTCCAACAGTGGACAATAAATCTCTTTAAAGATTTGGCGGCTTTCACAACATTGTTAGTAACCTTATTCCGAAAAACATAATTTGCCTTCGTGTGTTGATGGTTTGCCTTCAGAATGATTTAAATCATCTTTTAAAACTTTGAAAACATTTTTAAATTTCCTACAAAGGTTAACAAATTGGTGACGATGAATTTAGTATTGCATCTGAAGTGTACAATTTTCAAAAAATAAAAGATAAGGACGTTGAGATTGATGATATTGAATTTACAAGATAGCTTAAGATGATATGAAATATTTGCAATAGTGATATTGCCCTGTATCTTTTTAAACAAAAAACATTACTTGAGAAGAGATGACAAAATTTGTATTGATATTGAGAGTAAACCTTGCAAAAAAGGGATAGCATTATCAATCTGGTGCTATAAATTAGAACATCTTTGATTAGAAGTCCACATTACTTGAACAGTAAAATCTTTGCACTTTGGACTACTTCAATTTGACTATCTTGTTTTTGTCCCAAAACTAACTCATTGTTGAAGGACGTACGGTTGTCTATAATTGATTACATCCATTTCATATGAAACTTTTGTGAATAGTTGTCTCATTGGCAATCCTACCACATCTCCTTATGTTTACACCATTATATGACTCTATCATTTGATAAAGCCATCTGAAATCTGACTTTCTTCTATTATGTCCTATTTTAGAGTCATTAATAAGATATAATTTAAGATAGAATAAGTAAAAGCATATATCGCTATAGCACGATAAAATTCTTATTCTGATAGATTGCAACAGTTATAATTGTTCCATTGTTGCTGCTTTGCTATTGCATTATATAACCCTCTCCTTTTATTTTTTTTAAGTAAAATATTTTTTTTGGTAAAACGTTTAAGTCAGTATTCTTTCATTTTGAGAAATTTTTGCAATTTTTCCAAAGACGATTAAATATCGTTTGAAATTATTTTGCATAACTTCTAAAGTGTACCATTGCACAATATCATGGTTTTCTCTGACTGTTAATGACGTCTTTATATTTCTTGATTTCTTTTTACGACAAGATTCATTACTGGAGCAAAGATGACAAAAATATCCTGATAAATAGAGGCAACAGTAGTATACCGTGCTGGTCAATAGTCATAAATCGATTAAGCGAATGAACTGCTACAAAAACAAACGCCAAAATTTGGACTAATTCAAAAGTTGGAACTTTTTAGATCACCATATGGCCTTCAACAATGAGAAAAACACATCTCACATAATAATTTATGAACGGCTCCTACTTGACGAATGTAAAACAATTCAAACGACAAACTACTTCCTCAATTATGTAAAAAAAAACAGTAAACGAAAAACAAGTATAATATATGTATATAACAATAAATTACAACCTTTGAATTATGTGCTATCATTCGGCTAAAAGGATTAAATTCCTGTCTAATTCGTTAACACCCTAAAGGTAGATATGATAGCAAATGACGGTAAACAAACCTATATTATTCAGGTCTTAAATGAACACATGGTCTTGTCCTTCACTTAGTGAAACAAAATAGAATAAATTAAGTCAGTTCATTAGGGCACAGGTACATTCTTCCTACTCCATTTTGTTCCATGCAAAACCCGAAAACAAAATTTCTTTTTCTTTTTTACACCATACATTTTTCTGAAGTCACGAAATCACCCTTGACAATGTAATATATAGTTTTAAGTGAAGTAGGAGCAACTTATGTGTCGTTGCGCTTATAACGTGAATTAATTAACAATAACTCGACTTACAAGCCTAAATTTACTTAAACTACTGTAAACATACTCGAAATAAACATTGTTTCACCTCGTAAACTGGATTAATTTATTCAAAAGAAAAAAAAAACAATTTAATCCTGTCAATTGATGAACTGTCATACAAAATCCGTTTTTTGTTTGTTCTCTATTAATTTGAATTATTTTCCCGTTTTTCAGTTTTACTATATTCCTATGTACTAGAATAAACTTGTATTTGCTATTTACTATCAAATCAAAGTTTACTATCCCCAGCGGTCACTGGTATATTATATAAAGAGCCATTTATAAAGGATTTTTTAGGAAAAAAGGAGGAGGACTAAATACAAATTGTCCTTTCTTAAGTACCTATGTGGCAGATGGCATGAACCGATAAACGTATACTAAACGTTTTTTAGTCTTCTGGTATCCTCCTTATGTTGCTAGCGAACGGTTATGTTCAAATAACTGTCTACGTAAAGTTCAATGTGGGGTCCTCATTGCGGTCCGCGTTTATGTCATATCGATTTCATTCAACAACGATTTGGATAGAAAAAACATAAGTTGTAAGCTCAATGTCAAATCCAAAAATAAAAACAATATTCGCACAGAGTAGGATAGAATAAAATGCATTTGTACTCTTTACGAAACAGGAGAAAACCTCGGCGAGCTTTGCCTTTCTCTTTGTTTATAAAGCTCGTCAAATACATTTTAATATTTTCCTACACTGTACTAATATTGTATATGCAAACTGTTTATTGTAATACAATGTATATGTTTAATTGAAAATGAATACAAGGTACAAGCAACATTGTATTTTAAAAATGAGTGCATTTTAAAAACATAATAATTTTTTATAGAGAACCAAATACGCATCAATTTTTATTAGTTATTAGATTTTTAGTAATAGCTTCTGATAGGTTATTAGTGTAATGCATTAACCGTTCTGCGATTAATGACTTCAAAATATTGATATGAAATTTTCTGATTAGCGCTATAAATTTGCATTTTTTTGTTGTCGTTAAAATTGGGGCCTTAACAATTTTTATTATTTTCTGTAAATCTAGAACGCATAGTTCGTCACTTCTTCCTATGTATTATCTTCCGCCATAAATTTAAGATATTTCAATTAATCGGGATAGATTTTTTACTTTTTTCAATACCATTTTAACATTGTACGTACGACTTATCGAAACTATGCAAATGCGGGTCAAATGTTCACCTATTCACTTCCAAACCTCCTAATTTTATTAAAAATCTGTTTTATATTGTTGTGTTAAATAGGTTATGAGGAGTTCAGATACAAAAACAAAGGTTTATTTAAATATATTATTACCTTGTATATGGGTTCCGAACGGGATTGCTCGTAGTATTTTCAAGACTGACTTTTATAGTTCGTAATTTAAGAAAAAAAAAACACACAATCGCTTGATTTGTGAACAATATAAAGGAAAAAAAAAAAAAAACAGATCCAGTTACTATCATGAAACAGTGTTGAGTGTGCATTATAATCATGTTGGTCGTCCCATCGACTAGACAGGATGGCATCCCATGACTTCTCTAAATCAGCTGCTTATTATACTTGAGTTTGCTTACCGGTATTTTGCCAATTGTTTGAAATAGCCTAGAATTGTCAAGTTGCCAGAAATAACTTTGTTAAAGTCAAAATAAAGACAGGGTGATTTGGGGCATGTATGATTACCAATGACATCATCTATAGACCAAAACGATAAAAGATAAAAAGGAAAGACTTCCGTACTATTTCCATAATTTGCAGAACTTATGGTAAGCTTTAAAAAGCAAAGCCTCGAGCATCACTGAAGAGACATTGATTGTC
Organism: Mytilus coruscus; assembly: GCA_017311375.1. Classification (NCBI taxonomy): domain Eukaryota; kingdom Metazoa; phylum Mollusca; class Bivalvia; order Mytilida; family Mytilidae; genus Mytilus; species Mytilus coruscus. The sequence goes on from CM029603.1 coordinate 84,450,513, forward strand.
GAAATGCGCATCTGGTGCAGAAAAATTGGTACCGTTTATGTTATTACTACCACTGGGTCGATGCCTCTGCTGGTGGACTGATAGTCCCCGAGGGTATCACCAGCCCAGTAGCCAGTACTGGCATGAAAATACGGATTTTGTGTTATTAAAATTTGCTGTTACAAAATTTTGGAAATTGTTTAAAGTTAAGGAATGTATCTCCCTCATGCAAAGCTCTGATTCCTTGCCCAGCTTTGGCTATACTTTTTGGTCCTTTCTGGTTTATAGCTCTTCATATTTTTAATAAGCTTTGGATTTTCAAATATTTTGGCCTCGAGCATCACTGAAGAGACATTGATTGTCGAAATGCGCATCTGGTGCAGAAAAATTGGTACCGTTTATGTTATTATTAATACAGCAACATGTTAAATAATGAAATATTAAAAACCTACTCCCGGATCAGTATTACAAACATTTACAAAAAAATCTAATATGAAAGACAGCAACAAACGACAGACTATGGAGAAACGTGACTAAGTTAAACACTTGTGTTTGATTCAGTTGTTCTTTTGAACAATAAAATATGTTAACTAACTAACGACAACCACCAAACTACAATAATATAGCTTTAAACGATACACGCATATAGTGGCGGGATTTAACATTTTGTAAGAGTTCAATTTTGTACTAACCTTGGCCAGTTAAGTTTGAATCACAACATTATAATGAACACTAACTGTACATATGTTTTTGAAAGGGATTACCAATACTCATTCTGGGGGTTATCTACCTTCAGTTGATATTAATATTTTCAGAACAACCAAAAACATAATACTTTGGAATTTTTCCACGAAATTTTCATCTATTTTGTCTTTTAGGGTAACTAGAAAAAATGAAGTTAATAAAATATGTATAAACGAATGTAGCTATATAACGATTGACTTCTGATTTTGATCCAGTGCGAAAATATAGTTCAGACGATCCGATTTCAGATATGCCAACAATGATTTCAACATAGCTGTTGTAAATTCGACCACTAAGATAATTGTATTGTATTCAAATTCAATTTTGATTATGCAGTAAAACTGTTTGAAGACCATGTTCTCTTTAAAGTTTTATAGCAGACATTGAACATGTTATATTTTTTTAAAGATTTTAAGATACATACTTAAAATACTTTCAAAAATGTTATTTTGCAAGTGGCTGGGCAATAATCAAATTACAACAGTAGAGGTATATCTCTTTCGAGGATTGACGTCTCTAACAAGATTGTAAGTCATTTGATTTTGCTTGTTTGTATCTTTTTTAAAACATTTTAAAATTTCCAACAAAAGTTTTTAAATTTTTGTTAATTAATTTGGCATAACATGTAACGTGTGACGATTTTAAGAAATCAAAAATAAGGACGTTAGATCTATGTTATTCAATTGGTCATATATCTTAAGATGATTGTGTCAGTGGTGATGTTACCCTGTATCCGTTTTAGACACGATACTTTACTGTAGCAGAGATGAAATAATTCTTATCAACATGGAAATCAAACCTTGCTAATGAAGAATAGCATTATCGATTTAATGCTATACAATTGTACAATTTTGAATAGTAGAACATATTTTTAGAATAATAAAATCTTTGCACTTATTGTATTCTGTCCCCAAACTGATATGATAATTACAGTTAAGTATGATCATTATGTTAACCTATAACTAATATAACTACAAATTGTAACTTCATTATGCAATCCATTTTTTTCAATTACATTTTTTCGAAAACTTCCAAGATTTTATTTAAATGATGTCAAAAGTCATTCCAAAAACTCCTCAGTAAAAAGTTCTGTTTTAAAAGTAATTCATGTATGAAAGTTAATGATCTACCTCAGCTTTTGATTTTTTTTACATTGTAAAAACAATGCATTGCTTAATTCGCATTCTCTGTGTAGTCTAATTTATCCGATTTTCTTAGATGGTCCTGCATCATTCTCATTACCAATTGTAAACAACATTAATGTTTGATCACTGTTTCAATTACTGCTAGGTGAAAACGCAAAAAGGACTTCCAATACATTTGTCATAATTGTCTCACATACCCTTGGTCTACACCCTTACTACGGTACCATTTGTAAGAGATAAGAAAATAAGGATTTAAATTGATGATATTGAATTAACCAGAAAACTGAAAGCCTTCTGAACGCTGTCTTTTTTAGTTTGTCAGATTTTAGTATAATCGACAAGATATAAGTTAATATAGAAAAATATCAACAAATATTGCTATTTATATTTCTGGAGATTTCATACCAATGAAATAACCCTATGTTACAAGAAGCCTATGAAATTAATAAGTCCTTGTATAATGACAAAATTCATAGCTGGTATAGTTTTGCTAAATATATTACAAAAAGCAGGATTAGATGCTGCAGATTTTGAAAGTTATGATCAACCATATAGCGAAATTGAATATTCTATAAAGATGAAGTTTAAACAGATAACACATGAAGTTTACACAAATCAGGTATACAGTAAAGTTTCTTTTATAACAGACAGTTCAAAATTATTTCGTAATAGCCCAATAAAATACGAGATAAAACTAAAGGATAACTTATGAAAGAGTCACATTTTAAAACCAGACAATTAATCCCTAAATTTCGGTTGAGTGACGTTAGCCCAGAAGTAAAACAGAAAGATATAGAAATATACCTACAAACCAAAGTTATGTAAATTTTGTAATTACCTTGATCATGAGTACCATTTTTCCTAGCTGGCAAACTTAAGTCAACTTTAAGAGATCTGTTGTTTTAAAAATGATAATATAAAACCTGCTTATACAAATTCTAGACCACTTTTCAAGCTAAAATAGATTTGAAATCCTGAATCTGAATCTTTGACAGCAGTTGATGACTTTATAAAGCAATCTTCATACTTGCAAAAATGAACGTTACACTATCATATCTATGTTTTTTTTTGTATGCTTATACGTGTAATTATTGACTATTGTGGTGTTAATAAGTGCTATATTTTGTGTTTTTGCTTGACTCATATATGTGTAATTTCAAATAAACTTATTTATGTATACCGATAAAATTATGATTCTGATCGAGTTAAACAGACATAATAAAACTAAAATGATATTGTTTTCATTCAAGGTCTAAAATGGTATTCACATTAGAAGAAGTTGTCGTTAATTATTGAATGAGAAAGACAAACTATTTTTAAACCATTATTACTTCATGTTGTTTAAACAAAATCGTGCGCGATATGAAATAAGAGTTTCATTATCGTGTTCAGAAGATCCGAATTAAAATATACAAACACTGATATCGACGCAGCTGTTATTATCATATTTACAAAGAATTTGTAATCATTGATAATGCAGTAAAACTCTTTGAATACCAGATTTTTTAAAATTTTATTGCAGACCTTGAATATGTAAATTTTTACATAAACCATTGATTTTCTTTTTTAAAGTCATTGTGTTTGCATTAATGAAATTATATATTTTATGCAAACCTACATTTCAAAAATGTTATTTTGAAGGTACCTGTACAACAATCAAATTACAAAATAAAATCTTTCGATGTTTCACGGTTCCATGGTTCTATAAAACTAATGTTGCCTCATGTATTGCTAGTTTGCTGTCGTAATGATTTAGTTTTTGTTCTACTGAATATTTTTTCTTTGAAAAGTGTCTACTAAGATTTATAAATTTGGGTGAATTTAATTTGGTATTATTTGTAAAGTGTACCATTTTCAAGAAATCAAAATTCCAGACGTTGCGATTTATTTTATTGATTTTTTAAAGAGCTTTAGGTAATATGAATTTTGTCAATGGTAAGGTTATCCTGTATCAGTTATCTAATAAGGATACGATATTTAAGTAGTGCAGATCTTCTTAAAATATAGATCACACCTTGCTTTGAGGAATAGCATTATCGATCTGAGGCTACACATTTGCACTTTTTTTATTAGTAGTAAATATTTCCATTACAATTAAGGGTTTGACGCTCTAACAACATTGTTAAAATCTTGATTCTACAAAATGATAATTGTCTTCCTGTATTGCTGGTTTGCTTTTGCAATGATCTTAATGATCTTTTAGAATAACAGTTGCAATTTTCTTCCAAAGATCTATTAATTTATGTCCATTTGATTTGGTATTAAAAATGCAAATATGGACATTAAAAATTTTGTTATTTGAGTGCTGATATAACATAAGGGGATTTGAATTTTGACAGTGGAGAGGTTGCTCTGTATTCTTTTAGGACAAGCTAGTTTACATAGGTAGGGATGACGAAATTCTTAACAAATACGGAATATCATTATCGGTTTGGTGCTATTCATTTGTGCATTTCATAAGTATTACATATTTTCAGACAATAAAATCTTTGGACTTTATACTACTTCAAATTGAATTTCTTGTATTTTGTCTCAAAATAGAAACGAGGATCAATGAAGCAACGGAATATCTATAGCCATTTATAATTTTCTTTTTGCACTATTTCTAAACATATGTAAATTTTGTTTTGATTTAATGTCTTACTGTTTTTAAAAAAATAATCAATAAGACAGTTTATATTTATGTTATACGATTGATAAGACAGTTAAAGGTCAGCTGAATTCTGTCTTTCTTGTTATATTACAGATCGCAGGGTAATGAACTAGATTCTATGTAAACATATATGAACAAATCGATATATTACGATAAAGTTCTGATTGTGATCACGTTCTGAAGTTGATATAAAACTAATATGAAAACTGTTCATTCAAGCCTCCAAAACGGTATCCCATTTGGTAAAGTTGTCGTTACTTAATCCTGAATGCGGAAGGCAGAAAATTATAAAAACAATATCACGATCACAAAATCCTTCTTGTAAACAACAACGACCTAGGTTATACCATCGCTGATGGCTACGACTCCAATTAAATGTTGTGTCAGCATCCTATCGAGGCTGTTGTCTGCATGTAAACAACTACGACCTAGGTAATGCCATCCCTGATGGCTACGACCCTAATTAAATGAGGGTCTACATTTTACAAGTCAGTAGGCCGTACTTAAAACCTGCCAACTTTTGTTGTAAAATATGCTCATTAAGATATTTGTTTTGTGTATTCAAATTCATCATATTAAAATTTTCTGAGAATAACCTTGTATCTTTTAGATTTAAGACTAGACATTAATAATATGGTTTCGTTTCATGATAATAATGTTAGCCATATATGGATAATATTTCTTTGTTATATTATAAAAATCTGTCAGTATGTATGTACCAATCAAACTGATATGCAACACTTCCGTTTGCCCATTATTGACTACATAATCTGATTGCATTGATGGATATGCAGAATGTAATGCCGAAATATCTTATATTATTTTGTATGTACCTACAGACCAAACAGATATCAAAAGTCCCCATATGTTCCTGGTTTACTGTACCTACAGACCAAAAAGATAGGGTGCAATCAACAGTTTTTTTTTCTATGACGTCATATTTTGAGGGACCATGCATAAGTGACCATTAGTGGTGGTATTGCTAATAAAGATACTTGTATAACACTAGATATCACTGGAATCAGAATTTTCTCTAATTTACAATGAAATAAAAATAAAGTGTTCTATATATTTTATTAGAAATTGATAAAGGACAACAACCTTATGGCTTTTGATTTGCAAAAAGTAAAATCACAAAAATACTGAAATCCGAGGAAAATTCAAAAAGGAAAGTCACCAATCAAAAGGCAAAATCAAAAGTTCAAACACATCAAACGAATGGATAACAACTGTCATATTCCTGACTTGGTGCAGGCATTTTCTTATGTAGAATGGTGGATTGAACCTGGTTTTAAAGCTAGCTAAACCTCTCACTTGAATGACAGTCGCATCAAATTCCATTATATTGACAACGATATGTGAACAAAACAAACAAAAACAATAGGTAAAAATGTCACAAATAGGGGTAAACCTTCTGCAAATGTTCGAGGGAAGGAATGATGTCATTAATTACACTGCGCATAACATCTGATTGCTCAATCATTTTGTTTTTTTTTTTTTTTTTTAATAAAATAGGTTCAAGAGACCTCATTTTTCAACAATTATTCCAAATAATGAGAAATTTCAATAGAATACCAAAGAATTATCAATTCTATATTAAATTGTTTTTAATCGTCTGTTTAAATTGTGATAAGTGTAATGCTTCAACAATTCTATTGCGAATAATGCCTTTTAAAATATTGATATTAAATGTTCCGATTGACGCTATAATTTACCTTTTCGTCTTTGCAAACAAGGGACACCATTGAAAAAATTATTATGTTTTGTATATTCAAAAATGCATAGTTCTTTATTTTTCCCTTCGTATTATCGTCAGTTACCAGTTATTGATTATATACTTTTTTTAAAATTCAAGACGTTCAGGCATTTTAATTAAACGGGATAAAGTTTTCGCCAGCACACAAAATACCTCAATTTGTCAGAAACTATTTCGACAGATATAAATAACGCGGCGAAGGTTGCAGTCATCAAAAAAATAACATAAAGAGACATTCAACTTAGAGAATTAAATTCTGATGTATTAGAATAAATATCTGTATAATATTGTAATAAGGACTCCAAATCATTAAATTGACATGAGTTGGATTTAACCAATATTAAACATCAACATTGTTTTAACCTTACCTATTCACCTCCTCATCTCTTAATCTTTTCAATAAGAATTTGTTTATTGTTTTTTAAATGGGTTCCGATTAGAAAATAAATATATTTCAATTAGTTAAGACACACTGAAGGTTCAGAATGAAAACTTGCCGATCAGAGAAATACTTCTTGGTAAATGTTCGAAAAAAACAGAAACCACTCACTTCTATGTCAAAATATTTCATGCTTGTTTTTTTTTTTTTTTTTTTTTTTCTTATACGTTATTGATTGTATCTGTTATATCTTAACGTTCATATCAACTTAACTGATATCTACAGACAATGGGATTGCCATTAGTGTTTTCAGGTTTATCGTAGGTTTATTCAACAGCAGTTAATACTACAGACTTTGGTAATGTAATTGACATAAATCCACTTGTAACTATTGTTTTAAATGGTATACACAGAAAGCAGATAAATGGCAGTTACATTTAGTTATATGAAATAGGATTGTATGAATAATTTTGAAATCCACTGCTTATCATACTTTGAGTTTACCTTCACTGAATGAGACCATTCTTTAAAAATAGCCGAAAATTGACAAGTTGTCTGAAATAACACAGTTATGTTTACTATAAGAACAAGGACATGTGGCATAATTACAAATAAGACAACCGTCCTTAGAGACCTGCTCTTTTATTTAACCATATGACACAATCATGAAAGTGCTCATGTCGGTGATCGCAATCGATTGAAAAGGATTGTATGACTTCTAAATCAGATGCTTTGTATATTGACAGTTTACTTTTACTTATTTTGACCATTCCACGAAATAGCTTACAATAGTTTGAAATAACACCTTGAAGTTTAATATCAAAATAAGATGTGGTATGATCACCAATAACACAACTATCCACAGACTAAAACCGAGAGATGTAAACATTTACGCCTTTGAAAAACTGGAAAACCGAAAACTACCTCCACACAACCCCCTTTCAACCCGAACATTTTCAAAAATGGACATTGCGTAATTATGATGCAAAGTTTAATCTAACTAAATTGGTAACGACGAATTCTTTATTGTATATCAAACACATAATTAAGTTTGCAGTTAAAGTAAAATTAAAATTGATTTTGATAATTTTCTTTAAATGTTTATTATGTAAAACAAACATGAATAGTTAAACTGTTTTTTTGTATATGCATATGTATTTGTCAATATTGATGTAATTTCAACCCGTTTCCAGTTGCCTACTATTTTCAACGTTTGTCTGTTTGAATTGATGAATATGAAAAATGTACTGCATATATATATTAATTTAGAAAATGTTATTTGTGAGTGAGAATTAAATAACCACACATATGTACATTTTTTTTTAGGTTTGACGGTTCTTCAAAAACTGATTTTAAAAAAACAAATAGTCCGTCAGGTGTTGCTGATTTTCTGTCCTATTGAATCATTCATCTTCTTTGATTTATTCTTTCAAGTAAAATTAGTTTTGCCAACTCGTCCGCCTTTTCACCAAATGTGTGCCCTTCCGAATTAGACTCGTCGCAGGATGTGTACCTCCATAAGCAACACGACGGATGCCTTATGAGGAGGAGGATCTGAAGTCATCCTGTGTTTTTCCCTTTTTTTTTTTTTTTTTTTTTTTCTTTTCTGGAGGGGTGGGGTGGCGGCAGTGTTCGTTATGATCAATCTTTAATTTCGTATGCTGTTGTTTGTGTTTTGGTCTGTTTTAAAATTTGCCCTAGCGTTGTAAATTTGAATTTGAGTAATGCAGATGTTTTCTTTTATCTTAAAATGACAAGATTGTAACCATGAGCAGGGATAGACAAAATATGATCAAATTGAGACCAATATAAAACGAAGATGATTTGGTATGATTGCCAATGAGAAAACTATCCACCATAAACATAATAACGTAGAAGTTAGCATCGTTAGGTCACCGTATGACCCTTAACAATGACCAAAACCGACATCGAGTAGCAAGACATAAAAGGTATAAAAAAAAAATGTACAATAGTTGGTAAAACAAAACAGTAGTGCAAAATACCATCAATGCATTAAGATTTTTTTGGGGTTCATTTGAAAAAAAAAAGCTTAACGGAATTGAAAAAAAATTGACCGATTGTCTTTGCCAATATCCTTTTTGACATGCTTTTTTGTGCACTCAAACTACATATTGTCATTTGATTTTACATGATTAAATATGGGTATCCATCCTTGATGTCAGAAGATCCTACATAAAGTCTAGCAAACCCTGGTTTCGCCATAGCTGTTGTGAAATATGGTCAATAAGATAATAATTTAAGGTCATATATGCATAAGAACTATTTATCGCATCATAAACTTCTGAGTATGTATGCAATGTATTAACAATTTTCAAACATCTCTACATCTGTCCAGTTGACTTATATTTTTACTTCAAGCTGTTTGTATTTCTGAACAAGGAAAATAATAGGAGAAATAAATTTCAAAAATGTTATTTTTTTTTTTCAGGAGCCTTAGCCACAATCAAATTTATTTACTTTTCTCTGCTTAATATTATACCTTCGCTGTACAATTAAATGAACTCTGGACTATTTCATTTTACTTCTTGTGACTTGACCTACAACTTAAAACTTCTATGAAGACACTTAATATCCATAGTCCTTTCCTGTCTTTTTTTTAAACCTCCTGCAATATTCTTAGAAATATTCACATTTCGTCATGATTTAATTTTGTACAATTTGTTTTAGAAATAAAAGATAAAGAAGTTTACATTTCGGTTATCAAATTGATCAGAAAACTTACCGTCACTTGAATTCTGACTTTTTTGTATTTTGTCCTATCTTATTATAATCAACTGGATTCCATGTTAATATAAAACATGTATCAACAAATATCGACATGGTACAATACCATACATATTGTCATCAAGTTGACAAGTTAGTGTTATACTGAAATGAAATTGTTCAAATATAGCTCTTAAACGGTACCTATTTAGGCAAAGGTGTCCTTAGATACTCCTGAATGAGAAAGAAAAAAACATTAATAGACCGATCGTCTTTCAAAAAAAAAAAAACTTATTTAAACAAAAAGCCGTTGTGCAAAATATAATATATGCGTTATGGATTTGATGAGGTTGCAACAGTCAAAGAAGTTAAAAAAATTGGAAAATTTGAATGTCATTTTTAACCAGCATCCTTTGCAAACTTTTGTTTGCGTACATGTAACTCTGTCTAAGTTTAACGCCAACATATGTACATGATGAAATGAGAATATTAATCGTTGCCGATAGAAGGTCCCTAATTAAGGTATTGGCCGAGCTGTAGCAAACATATGGTAACTAAGAACATAGTTTTTTTGTATTCATATTAAGCATTAATAAAGTGATAAAGTTGTATGAGAACGAAATAGATTTGAATAGGTGTAAGAACAGACCTTAAAGATGTTTTCCTTGAACGTTAATATGTTTAGTCATACATGCATATTTATTATTTTATGTATTATCTGTCAGTACGTATGCAACATATTAACCAGTTTTAAAAATTGAGCTACTCCAGACATAAAACTTCCACAATATATAAGAATTTAGTTGGACGTTTGACGGCTGTTTCAGACACATCAATACTTTGATTCATCAGAAACAAATTGCCACCAGGTGTTGATCTATTGCAGTCTCATATTATCAATCTTCTCCTAAAATGCATTTTTCCTATACAAATACATTTTTTGAAGGAGATATATTTATTCATTTCTTTTCTTTTTTGAGGACCTTTTCCATTTTTATAAGAAATGTTTAATTTATTTGGTGTTATTTTCTAAAGTGATATTTGACACGTTTCTATGATAAACAAGTGACTGAGCTTAACCATTTGTGGTGATATAGAAAATAGGGGAACATAGAATAAATGTGTAAAAACTATGGAGCTATTAAATGTTTTCAAAGTATTAAATTTTCAAAGAACTTATTGTGTTAAAAAAGGGATTTTTTTACCACGAGGAGCCGCATCACGAAAGGATTTTCGGGGTTTGCTAATTTACGGAAAAGGTAATCTCATAATCTCACCTCGGACCCCGAAAATTTAACCACATATGTGAAAATGTCTCAGCTCCGAAACGAGCCATCATACATATCCAAGTTAACGATATGGACTGAGCAACAGAAGAAAACGTTACCATTACCGCCTATGGAGAAACAATTGCGAACATTGACCCAATTTACAACAAGATATTCAGCAGCTCTCAGACTGATTTATAAATGATTGCACCTTGTACACCAGAGACAATTGTGAAAATGAAGGTTAGTTGTCTTTTATATATACCTAGTTATCACAGCAGGTTCTAGATACACATTATCTATAAAGATCAGTCACTATTTTCGCTTTTGAAATGTATTACTGGCACGGGGCTGAACACTTCTTTTAGGCACAATCAAATCTCTGTTTTCCCGTGAGATCATAAAGGCACTTGTCATGACTGGAAAAAGGCATGAACTTTTAATATTATTAAATTGTAAGTAAACACGACACAATAAAGTCTGTTTTGTAATTATCATTCTATTCTACAGGAATTACTGATAATATAGGAAAATAACACACTTCATACGAGTAAAATTAGATACATCAGTCATCATTACATTTTGTACATATGCGTTAAACCAATAATTTGAACCCTGGTCATCATAGATTATATGCGAATACACAGACAAACATGTCTTAAGAAAATCATGAACTATTCTAATTTAATGCACACAAGCAAATCACAAGATATTGTATTTTTCTCAGTGAAAAAGGGGGAGGGTCAAACCTTTTGAAAACATAGTACTGCACCTATTCAACTATTATAATTACGATACTGCTCATTGATCCTCATATAAAAGGTTTAAATGAAGGTTAAAAAGCCTCAAGGGAGAAGCATCTCTCTTTTTTTGTGATAAAACTTTCAAGAATTAAATTTTCTCTCTCTCAATAATACTTATGTATTTATATCAAATGATAACACAGCCTGAGTAAATTTTTGTCTTATTTATGTTTCAGACATATCATTACTATTTAACCTGAGACGGCAAACTAGAGGTTTTAAAAAGTTCTGAATAACTGGTAAGCATTTTATTTTATTAGGCAAGCTCTAAATTGTTTATTTATGGTATTTATGCAATTGAAATTACAGTCAGTATGTTGAAAATATGCTGATATGAAAACTGTCGCTATGGTCTTGATATTATATAAAAATGCTTAGTTACTGATCTTTTCGACTCGATATTTCGAGTTAAACCTTGAGGCAACTGTTCCTTGTGTATCACTGCAAACTATAATTAGCATTATTTTGATCGGTCGTTATTTAATGATTCATAATACGTGTGATGTCACAATGTTTCCTTTAAAACCTCATGTGCATTTCTCACTCATAAAGAGTTTTCACTGAAATACATATAAAAAACATTTTTTTTTTTTAAATAGAATTATGTGAAAGGACAAGTTTTGAAAATTTATACTTCATTGCAATCTAATTATATGATAAAAATGACATTCACAGTAGTTTAGAGTGGATTCTATAGTTGAAAATACCAGATTTCCACTGGTAAACATATTTAACTATTTTAGTTTCTTTTTTATGAAATCTACATTTTTGCCTAATTTCTCAGTCAAAATGCACTTTTGGGCACCAGAAAATTTTATTGAATGCTTTAACAGGTTCTGTGTATTGTAGTTTAAGGTTATCATCAGATGTTTTGTCCATATTATGACTAGTGAAGGTATATTGGAAAAAAAATAATTATATAGATATAGGAAGATGTGGTATGAGTGCCAATGAGACAACTCTCCATCCAAGTAACAATTTATAAAAGTAAACCATTATAGGTCAAGGTACTGCCTTCAACACGGAGCATTGGCTCACACCGAACAGCAAGCTATAAAGGGCCCCAAAAATTACTACTGTAAAACCATTCAAACGGGAAAACCAACGGTCTAATCTATATAAAAACGAGAAACGAGAAACACGTATGAACTACATAAACAGACGACAACTACTGTATATCAGATTCCTGACTTAGGACAGGTGCAAACATTTGCAGCGGGATTAAACGTTTTAATGGTATCAAACCTTCTCCCTTTTTCTGAAACAATAGTATAACATCACAACATAGAAAGACACACTATAAAATATCAATTGGAAGGCTTAACTCAATCAAAAAACGTAAATTAACACACAATGAACGAAAAACTTTGATCTGTGATACCTGAATGCAAATACATAGTTAATAAAAATTATAAGGGATACATAACTAAGGTCAAAAGTAAATAAACATGTTGAAACAAAGTTAAAGTATGATACCACTGTGAAATGTTAAACAATATTTAGAAAATCATCACTTTTGAAAAAAAGTCTACGTCATATTATACACAGGTAAATGAAACTAATTTTGTTGTTAAGTATACTACTTCTTTTGTGTATATAAAATCTTCCGTTTAGGAATACCAAGATCTTTCTTTAATATCAATAAAACTAATCTAACACTTGGTACGTATGGGGTGAATATCAACAATAAAACTATACAATTAGTGCTATATAAAATTTCCTGTACAGGTGCAAGAAGATTATTTAAGGAGAAATGAAATAATTTTGATGTTCATAGTACGAAGAAGTGAAAATTTGTAGTAATTCCCAATATAGACAAGATCCATGTTAACATTAAATAACAAAAAAACATTACAACTAGTATACAGACACATTGTATTAAAAATAAATAAATATAGCGATAAAAAGGTCATTGCCTAATAGTGCTGAAACAACTTTATTTTATTTTTTTTTCAGAAATGGACAAAATACACAGATTTATTCAGAAAGTCATACCGATGAAGATCACCCAAAAATATTTGGAAAAATCAGAACTATGGATTTCAATATGGGTCAATATCCCAATGCGCCTCAAAATGAGGAACTCAAAAGTTGTGTGTAAACAAAAACCTCTGTGTAGTGATATTTGACACGTTTCTATGATAAACAAGTGACTGAGCTTAACCATTTGTGTTGATTTAGAAAGTAGGGGAACATAGAATAAATGTGTAAAAACTATGGAGCTATTAAATGTGTTCAAAGTATTAAATTTTCAAAGAACTTATTTTGTTAAAAAAGGGATTTTTTACCACGAGGAGCCGCATCACGAAAGGATTTTTCGGGGTTTGCTAATTTACGGAAAAAGTAATCTCACTTCGTACCCCGAAAATTTAACCACATATGTGAAAATGTCTCAGCTTCGAAACGAGCCATAATACATACCCAAGTTAACGATATGGACTGAGCAACAGAAGAAAACGTTACCATTACCGCCTATGGAGAAACAATTGTGAACATTGACCTAAATGTTAAACAATTCAAACGAGAAAACTAACGGCCTAATTCATCTACAAAATAATGAACGCTTTTTATATATTTTAGTCTAGACATTGAAGATGTTTTTGTCTTATGATAATAATGTTAGCCATAGATGAATAATATCTCTTTATTATATTATAAAAATCTGTCAGTATGTATGTATGTACTAATCAATTAGTTTTCAAACTGATATGCTAAACTTCCGTTTGCCCATTATTGACAACATAATCTGTTTGCATTGATGAATATGCAGAATGTAATGCAGAAATACGTTACATTATTTTGTATGTACCTACAGACCAAACAGATAACAAAAGTCCCAATATATTCCAGTTGTACTGTACCTACAGACCAAACAGATAATAAAAGTCCCCGTATGTTTCTGGTTTACTGTTGCATACTATCCCTCTCCCCTTTTATTCATTTTTCTAAAGAAACATAAGTTTTTGTGAAAGCAATATTTAGGCCGTGTTTTATATTTGTTTGCAATTTTCTCACAGATGTTTAAATACAGTTTAAATTGAATGTTCTATAACGTTTTAAGTAGACCAGTTTTCTAGAATTATCAATGATGAGGTTACCCTGCATCTTTCAGAACATGCACAATATTGTATTTTACTAAGTGTTGTTATATTCAAATTCGATAACATTTAGTTATGCAGCAAAACCCTCTAAAGACCAGATATTTTAGATTGTATACCAGAGCTAGTGCATGCTATATTTGATATACATAATTTGATACGGACGCCATCACGAGTTGGTTGACCGATATGTCATATCCGTTTCACGGATGACAACAAATATGTTTTAATTGTCATAACTACAATCCCACCACCTTTTCACCGAATGTGACCTACCGATTTAGACTCATCACCGTTTAAACTAACATGAGCAAACCGACGGATGTGTCACAAGTGGAGCAGGATTTGCTTACTCTTCCATAGCACTTGAGATCACCACCAGTTTTTGGTACAGTTCGTGTTGTTCAGTCTTTGGTTTTTTATGTTGTGTTTTATGAACTATTGTTTGTCTGTTGGTCTTTTCCTGTTTTTGCCAAGGCGTTGTAATGTATTTTAGACCTATGAGTTTGAATGTCCCGTTGGTATATTTCGCCTTTCTTTAATCAAACATGATTCATGCTATTTCTTTTATTATGAACATCTGTCAGTATGCGTGCATTATTACAACCAGTTTTCAAACAGATATATTACACTTCAATTGGTCTTCTGTTTTCAATGTAAATATGTCTGCATTGATGAATATGACATATTTTATTCAGAAATTCGTTTCAAAAATTTTATTTTGTCGGCACCTGGACTACAATCGAATTACATCACTAAAAGTAAATCTCTGTCGTAGTTTGAGAGCTCTGACAACAAAACAAATAATTTGTTCTGAAAAAAAATAGTTGCCTTTTCTGTGTTGCTAGTTTGCCCTCACATTAATTTAATATATCTTTTTGAATACATTTTCCAATTGTCCTATCCAGATTTATAAATGTCTGCCAATTGTATTATGTATTACATTAATTAGTACCATTTTCAAGAAATCAATGATAAGGACGTTCAGTTTATGATATTGAATTGATAAAATAGCTAAACATTATCTGAAATGTTCTCAGTGGTGATGTTACCCTGTGTCTGCTTAGGACAAGATATTTTACTGGAGAAGATATGAAAACATCCGAATCGAGATTTGACGGTTACATGATTCTGCCAAAATAAGTTTCCTTCGTGAGTTGCTTGTTTCCTTTTGCAATGATTTAGTTTTCTTCTTAAAACCTTTTGGAATTTTCCTACTTAGATTTAAAAACATGGAAAATGTGTGTCAATTTAATTTGGTATTACAGGTAAAGTGTACAATTTTCAAGAAATAAAAAAGATGTCTAGATCGACGTTTGATGTGTTTGAGCTTTTGATTTTTCCGTTTGATAAGGGCCTTTACGTTTTGAATTTTCCTAGGAGTTTATTATTTTTGTTATTTTACTATTTATATGTCTGCTAATAAATTAATAAGGCTGCTTAATTTCATCTGAATTCGGACTTCTTGTATTTTGCCCTATGTTATGGTAACCAACTGGACTTCTTGTTTAAAAATTACGAAAATTCTGCTTATGACAATCGAATTCTGGACATCAATCTCTTTAAAGAACATGCTGTTTTAACATAAATCATGCTTTTCATTTTATTAAAACATCTATCAGTATGTATGCAATATTTTACCCAGTTTTTAAACAGATGTATTACACTTCCATTGGTCTCCTTTTTCCAAGGTAAATATGTAAATATTCATTGATGAATATGACAGAATTTATGCAGAAATACGTTTCAAAAATATTATTTTGCAGGTCCCTGCACAACAATCGAATTCCAACAGTGGACAACAAATCTCTTTAAAGATTTGGCGGCTTTCACAACATTGTTAGTAACCTTATTCTGCAAAACATAATTTGCCTTTGTGAGTTGCTGGTTTGCCTTCGGAATGATCTAAATCATCTTTTAAAACTTTGAAAACATTTTTCAAATTTCCTACAAAGGTTTACAACTTGGTGACGATGAATTTGGTATTGCATCTGAAGTGTACAATTTTCAAGAAATAAAAGATAAGAACGTTGAGATTGATGATATTGAATTTACAAGACAGCTTAAGATGATATGTAATATTTGCAATAGTGATATTCTCCTGTATCTTTTTGGAACAAAAAATATTAATTGAGAAGAGATGACCGAATTTGTATTGATATTGAGAGCAAACCTTGCAAAAAAGGGATAGCATTATCAGGAACAGTATAATCTTTGCACTTTGGACCACTTCAATTTGACTTTCTTGTTTTTGTCTCAAAACTAACTCATTGTTGAAGGCCGTACGGTTGCCTATAATTGCTTACATCCATTTCATATTAACTTTTGTGGAGAGTTGTCTCATTGACAATCATACCACATCTCCTTATTATATAACATAAACATTATATGACTATATCATTTGATAAAGCCATATGAAATCTGACTTTCGTCTATTATGTCATATTTTAGAGTCATTAACAAGATATAATTTAAGATAGAATAAGTAAAAGCATATATCGCTATAGCACTATACAATTCTTATTCTGATCGATCCCAACAGTTATAATTGTTCCATTAGTGCTGCTGTGCTATTGCATTATATAACCCTCTCCTTTTATTTTTTTTAAGTAAAATATTTGTTTTGGGTAAAACCTTAAAGTCAGTATTCTTTCATTTTGAGAACTTTTTGCAATTTTTCCAAAGACGATTAAATATCGTTTGAAATTATTTGGCATAACTTCTTAAGTGTACCATTGCACAATATCATGGTTTTCTCTGACTGTTAATGACGTCTTTACTATTTCCATTGGATGGTGGATGTGTACTAACTGATTTTGTAGTGTTAGATACATGATTTTTGATTAGTTGTTATTGGCTTTGAACAACATGTAGCCTTAAGTAACTGCCGTGTACTCTCGTATCTGTAAAGTGTGTATTTTGTGTATTTTGTTATACTTTAATGTGTGCGTTGTATCGATCATATGAGTAAACTGATTGTTATAGTTTGCTTTTATAATGTTCTGCTACACCAGATTTGGCACAAGCAAACTTGTTTTAAAATGTTTAAACACTCCATATTCTGTTCGTGTCTGTCTCAAGTCAGGAGCCTATAATTCAGTGGTTTGTTTTGTTGCTGTTTATCATATCTGTTTTTCGTTTATTGTTTTGTACACAAATCAGGTTGTTAGTTTCCTCGCTTGAATTGTTTTATATTCGTCATTTTTTGGTTTCTTATAACTTACTATGCGGTATGGTTTTTTGCTTCTAGTTGACGATTTTATTGTGTCCAATCGTTATTAACTTCTACATCAGTCGATCTCTGGTGGAACGTTGTCTCATTGGCAATTATACCCCTTCTTCTTGTCTTTCTTATTTAAAAAAAGAGGCCGTTTAAACTAATGCATATGCAGAGATCAGATACTAAAGCTCGTTTTAATGTTGTCAATGGAGAGGATGCCCTGTATCATTTTATGATACAATGGTTAACTGGGCCAGGGATGGCAAACTTTTTTGAATAATTCAGACCAAATCTTTCTAAAGAGGAGTGCCCTTATCAATCCGGTGATAAACGTCTACCACTAGTACTTCATCTTTTCAGAACAGCATAAACATTGTTTACTTTGCTACGTTTTACAATTGGCTGTTTTATATTTTGCCCAAAAACTAGAATAGAAATTGTATGAAGCTACTTAATGTCTAAAGGTATTTCTTTTTTGTCTTTGGGTAGGGTTATTAACAAGATATATATAAACGTGTTAGAAAAGTGTATAAATTTCGTTTTAATTTGAGTTAATGCCATTTGTAAGAAGTCAATAGTAAGAACATTTAGATGTATGTAATTGATTTGATAATATTACTAAGGTGACAAGATAGTTATCTGGAGCAAGAATGACAAGAATATTCTGATAAAATTGAAACTAATTTAAATGGTTGAACGTAAAGATCACCATACGGCCTTTAACAATAACCCATACCGCATAATAATCTATAAAAGACTCAGACATGACGAATGTAAAACATTTCAAATGAGAAACAACGGCTTGAATTATGTAAAAAAAAACTTTAAACGAGTATAATATATGTATAACGCAATAAATGACAACCTTAAAATTATGTGCTGACATTCGACTGAAGTATTAAATTCCTGTCTATATATATAAGTCGTTAACACCCTAAAGGTAGATAGGATAGAACATGACGGTAAACTCATACACTTTTGTTCAAATCGGACAATGTTTTGTTATTTATTTTTACTGTTGAAATTAGTTGTTACGTTTATAAATAATTATTTACTTTGATCGATGTATTATTGTTGACCATTCGAGATTCCTTTCTGCGAACCCGTCTTCAACTGAATGTGTGATTTTAATATTACTACCAGTTTTTCTATCTTTCAAAGCACACACAGTATATTGAGCAAGATAAAGACAATAACTGTTTAGTGTCTTTAAATATCAGCTGTATTTGTACTCAGCTTGAAACAGGAGTAATAGCTCGCTAAAGCTCGCATTACACCTGTTTCTCAGCCCGTACAAATACAGCTAATATTTAAAGACACTAAAGATTTATTGTCTATGTATCAATAGGTTTTTGTGAATAAATGGTGTGGTCCTTCACTTAATGATACAAACAAGAATCATTCAAGTCAGTTCATAAGGACACATATACATTCTTCCTACACCATTTTATTCCATGCAAAACCGTGAAAAAGATCTTCTTTTTCTTTTTTACACCAGACATGAAGTCACAAAATTACCCTTGACAATTTAATATATAGTTTTAAGTGAAGTAGGAGCAACTAAGGTGTCGTTGCGTTTATAACGTGAATTAATTGAACATAACTCGACTTACAAGCGTAAATTTATTTAACCAAATGTAATCGTACTCGAAATAAACATTGTTTCACCTCGTAAACTGGTTTAATTAATGCATAACAAACAATTCAATTCGGTCAATTGATGAACTGTTATATATGTTTTATTGGCAATGGATACAAGAGAACAACTTTGTGGCTGTTGATTGACAAATGATCGAGGAAATTACGTCATTCATTACCCTGTGCATTATACATCTTATAGTTTAACCATTTAAATTTGGTATTAAAATAGGTTCAATCGGCTTTTTTGTTTAACAATGAGTGCATTTCAAAACATAATAAACGTAATACAGAACGAAATACGTGTGAAATTTTATTTGTTATTAGATTTTCATTAATAGCATCTGAAAGTTGGTTTAATCCACCATTTTCTACTTAAGAAAATGCCTGTACCAAGTCAAGACTATGACGGTTGTTATCTATTCGTTTGATGTGTTTGAGCTTTTGATTTTGCCATTTGATTAGGGACTTTCCGTTTTGATTTTTTCTCGGAGTTCGGTATTTTTGTTATTTAGCTTTTGATTAGTTTAATACTTAACCGTTCTGTGATTCATGACTTCAAAATATTGATCTAACATTTTCTGATTAGTGATAAGTATTAGAAAACATATCAACAAATATTACTATGTATATTTCCGGGGATTTCATACCTATGATATTTATCCTATATTACAAGAAGCCTATAAATCTAATTATTCCTTGAATAATGACAAAATTCATAGTTGGTATAGTTTTGCTCTAAATATATTACAAAAAGCAGGATTAGATGCTGCAGATTTTGAAACTTATGATCAACCATATAGCGAAATTGAATATTCCATAAAGATGAAGTTTAAACAGATAACACATGAAGTTTACACAAATCAGGTCTTCTGTAAACTTTCTTTTATATCAGACAGTTCAAAATTATTTCGTAATAGCCCAATAAAATACGAGATAAAACTAAAGGATAACTTATGAAAGAGTCACATTTTAAAACCAGACAATTAATCCCTAAATTTCGGTTGAGTGAAGTTAGCCTAGAAGTAAAACAGAAAGATATAGAAATATACCTAGAAACCAAAGTTATGTAAATTTTGTAATTACCTTGATCATGAGTACCATTTTTTCTAGCTGGCAAACTTAAGTCAACTTTAAGAGATCTGTTGTTTTAAAAATGATAATATAAACCTGCTTATACAAATTCTCGACCACTTTTCAAGCTAAAATAGATTTCAAATTCTGAGTTTGAATCAGCAGTTGATGACTTTGTAAAGCAATCTTCATACTTGCATAAATGAGATAAAAGTCTATCGAACGTAACACTATCATATCTATGTTTTTTTTGTATACTTATACTTGTAATTATTGACTATTGTGGTGTTAATAAGTGCTATATTTTGTGTTTTTGCTTGACCCATATATGTGTAATTTTCAAATAAACTTATGTATGTATACCGATAAAATTATGATTCTGATCGAGTAAAACAGACATTATAAAACTAAAATCATATTGTTTTCATTCAAGCTCTAAAATGGTATCCACATTTGAAGAAGTTGTCGTTAATTACTGAATGAGAAAGACAAACTATTTTTAAACCATTATTACTTCATGTAGTTTAATCAAAACAGTGCACGATATGAAAAAAAAAAGAGTTTCATTATCGTGTTCAGAAGATCCGAATCAAAATATACAAACACTGATATCGACGCAGCTGTTATTATCATATTTACAAAGAATTTGTAATCATTGATAATGCAGTAAAACTCTTTGAATACCAGAATTTTGAAAATTTTATTGCAGACCTTGAATATGTAAATTTTTACATAAACCATTGATTTTCTTTTTTTAGACAATGTGTTTGCATTAATGAAATTATATATTTTATGCACAACTACATTTTAAAATGTTATTTTGAAGGTACCTGTACAACAATCAAATTACAAAAGAAAATATTTTGCAATGATTTAGTTTTTGTTCTACTGAATTTTTTTTTTTTTTTGAAAAGTTTCTACTAAGATTTATAAATTTGGGTGAATTTAATTTGGTATTACTTGTAAAGTGTACCATTTTCAAGAAATCAAAAATCAAGATGTTGCGATTAATTTTATTGATTTGTTAAAATAACTTTAGGTAATATGAATTTTGTCAATGATAATGTTATCCTGTGTCAGTTATCTAATAAAGATAAGATATTTAAGTAGTGCAGCTCTTCTTAAAATATAGATCACACTTTGCTTTGAGGAATAGCATTATCAGTCTGAGGCTACACATTTGCACTTTTTATATTAGTAGTGTACATATTTCCATTACAATAAAGGTTTGACGGCTCAAACAACATTGTTAAAATCATGATTCTACAAAATGATAATTGTCTTCCTGTGTTGCTGGTTTGCTTTTGCAGTGATCTTAATGATCTTTTTGAATAACAGTTGCAATTTTCTTCCAAAGATCTATTAATTTGTGTCAATTTAATTTGGTATTACATATAAAGTGTACAGTTAAAAAAAATTGCAAATATGGACATTCAATTCTTTGTTATTGGAGTGCTGATATAAATTAAGGGGATTTGGATTTTGACAGTGGAGAGGTTGCTATGTATTCTTTTAGGACAAGTTAGTTTACATAATCAGGGATGAAGAAATTCTTAACAAATACGGAATATCATTATTGGTTTTGTGCTATTCATTTGTGCATTTTATTAGTATTACATATTTTCAGACAATAAAATCTTTGGACTTTGGACTACTTCAAATTGAATTTCTTGTGTTTTGTCCCAAAATAGAAACGAAGATCAATAAAGCAACGGAATATCAATAGTTATTTATAATTTTCTTTTTGCACTATTTCAAAAAATATGTGATTTTGTTTTGATTTAATTTGTTACTGTTTTCAAGAAATATTTAATAAGACAGTAAATAGTTATGTTATTCGATTGATAAGACAGTCTAAGGTCAGCTGAATTCTGACTTTCTTGTAATATGACATATCGTAGGGTTATGAACTAGATTCTATAAAAACATATATGAACAAATCGATAAATTACGATAAAGTTCTGATTGTGATCAAGTTCTGAAGTTGATATAAAGCTAATATGAAAATTGTTCATTCAATCCTCCAAAACGGTATCCCATATGCAAAATGATTTGATAAAGTTGTCGTTACTTAATCCTGAATAAGGAAGGCAGAAAATTATCAGAACCATATCACGATCACAAAATCCTTCTTTAAAAACAATCAGAATGAAATCTGTATGCAAAATATATTATAAGCGTAAAGGAATTTAAAAGGTTCATGGGGACAACTTAGGAAACTGTACTGAAAATGTTGTGCCAGCATCCTAACGAGACTATTGTCTGCATGTACTACAACTACGACCTACGTAATTCCATCGCTGCTGGCTACGACCCTTATTAAATTAGGGTATACATTTCACACGTCAAAAGTCCGTACTTAAAATCTGATCATTGAGATATTTGTTTTGTGTATTCAAATTTATCATATTAGAATTGTCTGAGAATAACCTTGATTTTTATAGATTTAAGACAAGACATTGAAAATATGGTTTCGTTTCAAGATAATAATGTTAGCCATAATTGGATAATATATCTCTGTTATATTATAAAAATCTGTCAGCATGTATGTACCAATCAACCAGTTTTCAAACTGATATGCAACACTTCCGTTTGCCCATTATTGACAACATAATCTGTTTGCATTGATGAATATGCAGAATGTAATGCAGAAATACGTTACATTTTTTGGTACATTATGTACCTACAGACCAAACAGATAACAAAAGTACCTATATGTTCCTAGTTTACTGTACCTACAGACCAAAGAGATAGGGTGCAATCAACAGTTTTTTCTTTGACGTCATATTTTGAGGGACCATGCATAAGTGACCATTAGTGGTGGTATTGTTAATAAAGATACTTGTATAAAACTAGATATCACTGGAATCAGAATTTTCTCTAGTTTACAATGAAATAAAAATAAAGTGTTCTATATATTTTATTGGAAATGGATAAAAGACAACAACCTTATGGCTGTTGATTGGCAAATGTTCGAGGGAAGGAATCATGTCATTAATTACCCTGCGCATAACATCTGATTGCTCAATGATTTTTTTCAACAATTATTCCAAATAATGAGAAATTTCAATAGAATACCGAAAAATATCAATTCTATAATTATTGTTAGATTGTTATTAATAGTCTGTTCAAGGTGATAAGTTTAATGCTCCAGCCATTCTATTGCGAATAATGCGTTTTAAAATATTGATCTTAAATGTTCCGATTGACGCTATAATTTACCTTTTCGTCTTTGCAAACAAGGGAGGCCTTTGCATTTTTTTTTTTTTTTTTTTTGTAAATTCAAAAATGCATAGTTCTTTATTTCTACCTTTGTATTATCTTCAGTCAACAGTCATCGATTAAATACTTTCTTTTAAAATTCGAGACTTTCAGAAATTTTAATTAAACGGGATAAAGTTTTCGCCAGCACACACACTACCTCAATTTGTCAGAAACTATTTCGACATATATGACTAATGCAGCGAACGTTGCAGTCAGCAACAAATAAAATAAAAGGACATTCAATTTAGGAATTAAAATCTGATGTATGAGGTTAAATATCTACCTCAGGAATAGATTACCTTAGCTGTATTTGGCAAAACTTTTAGGAATTTTTGGTCCTCAATGCTCTTTAACTTCGTACTCTATTTGGCCTTTTAAACATTTTTTGATTCGAGCGTCACTGATGAGTCTTTTGTAGACGAAACGCGCGTCCGGCGTAAAAATAAAATTTTAATCCTGGTATATATGATGAGTTTATTTGCAACCACTGGGTCGATGCCACTGCTGGTGGAGATTTATTTCCCCGAGGGTTATCACCAGCCCAGTAGTCAGCAATTCTGTGTTGACTTGAGTTATCATTGATATGTTCATAATTATAAATAAACTGTTAACAACACTTTGATTTTTTGAAAAACATAGGCTTTTCTACCTCAGGAATAGATTACCTTAGCTGTATTTGGCAAAACGTTTAGGAATTTTTGGTCCTCAATGCTCTTTAACTTTGTACTCTATTTGGCCTTTTAAACATTTTTTGATTCGAGCGTCACTAATGAGTTTTTTTGTACACGAAACGCGCGTCTGGCGTAAATATAAAATTTTAATCCTGGTATCTATGATGAGTGTATTTGCAACCACTGGGTCGATGCCACTGCTGGTGGAGATATTATTTCCCCGAGGGTATCACCAGCCCAGTAGTCAGCACTTCTGTGTTGACTTGAGTTATCATTGATATGTTCATAATTATAAATTAACTGTTAACAAAACTTTGAATTTTTGAAAAACTAAGGCTTTAGGCTTTATGACTCTCATCCTTCATATTCCAAGTTATACTTGGATGAGAGTCCATTCTACTAATTACGCTTCTCGGCTCTTCGAGGATGTAACTATAGCATATTCAAAGTGTTGGCACAAACAAGCAGTTAATTGAACAACTAACAGAGAGCAAATCAGAATTTGATGAATCAGTCCAGAATATACAGGAGACTGAGATAGTAGTCAATCTAACTAATCTTTCTGACTTAATAATAAATATAATCTAAATATCAAGGTAAAGTATCAATATTGTTAGTCCAGGTATAAAAATAAATAGTATCAAAAACATTTAAAGTAATTTTGAAAATAAACATACAACAAAATATCTATTTCTCTCAATATATTTTGTAGTCTGAATTTCACTATTTTCAAGAATAATAACTTATTCTATACATTCAAGACAAATTCTCTTAACTATATAAAGAGCATAACACTCATACCACATCTTCCTATATCTATATAACAAGTTTTGAATTTTCAAAATACCATTTGCCTGATACTTTTTTACAAACCATTAATTGTATATCTAAATATTTACTGACATATTATTCGGCAACACTTTTCTTAAATATTTGAAAGTGTTTAATTCTTTAGCCCTTCTTTTTTGTACTCTTCTAACACGTGCTAACAATAACAGCCGCAATGACCTATTACAATACAAACAGAAGAGATGCAGCAAAATAGTTCCATTTGTTTTAACATACAATCCCGCCTTTACTAACCTTTCACGTTTGATCCATACCAATTGGCAAACTATTGCCAAGCACCCTAAATTATCCAAGATCTTTCCCAAACCTCCTGTCTTAGCTTTTCGGAGACCAGCAAGTCTGAAAGACTTATTTGTGAGAGCTGATGTCTCCTCTAATAAAAGCTGTTCAACTGCAGGATGGTGCAAGTCGTTTGGTAACAAACGATGTCTGACTTGCCAACAAATACTGAATACTCAAACATTTACTTGCCACTCCACAGGGTCTGTGTACACTATGTTTTGAAATGTAACTTGCAAAACCCAGAATGTTGTATACCTTCTTCAGTGTCGATGTGGCATGCAGTATGTTGGCGAGACAGAACAGCCATTCAACAAACGCATGAATGGTCATCGAAGTGACTACACCTGCAAGCCCGACTTCCCCGTAAGTCGTCATTTGAGATCACCTGGGCACGCCCAAGCTGATCTCAAAAACCTTACCATCACTATCATAGACCAGAACGAGGGTTGGTCAAGGGCCGACAGACTTGCACGGGAAAGGTGTTGGATAAGAAAGCTTAGGACAGTTTCCCCAGAGGGCATAAATGAAAAAAAAATAGAATGTGTCACTCATTTTCCCTACCATCACTTGTTACCAGTAACTCAGGCTTCCTTTTTTCGAGTCTTACAGTTTTAAGAAATATATTCCTCCTCCCAAACATCAATATTGAAAAAAATTACCAGCGTATTGATCATTGATAATTTGTATAGCATCAAGATTTTTATTTCAGTTTGACTACCACATGTCAAGATAAGATTCATTTTACATCTTACTTATGAAGGATATTAGTTATCCGAAATATCTAAAATTTGTTCATGATTTAATTATTTTTTTTTTGGTGATGTTGTACCCTTTTAGACTTGTTGTATATATATATATATATATATATATATATATCAAATATTGATAATAAATTGAATCTTAAAGTCCTACACTTCATACAGACTAGGTCTATATATACATACTGCATATAATGTACCATTCTGAAGTAAATCATCTCAAAAGTATCATCGTTATAGTATTTCAGTAAGTATAAACAAATTATACAAAAAAACAAGTGTAGCTATTTAATATCTTATATTATAAGAATTAATATAGATCAATATATCCAGATTTAAAACTTGATCCAGCGTGTTTTAACAATCCTAAGATTTAAGTAATACTGTTCTGTGAACACTCATCTGATAATCTGATAATTTTCTTAAAAAAGAACTGGAGAAGGGTTACACAGTTTATACTTCATTGTAAACTGTAACATTTGAAAATGACCTTCACCCATCCTGATATCCATACACATGTTGGATATTGAAGGAATATAACTATTACTTTATATTAACATATATCAGTCAAGACTTGAACTGCTCCTTTGTACAATATGCTTATGATACATCTTACATGTACTATTTTTCTATATATATACATCTAATGTTATAAATGGCTATGTTATACTTAAAGTAATATAACTACATGTAATTAAGAAGAGTAATTTCTAATTGAACTGAAAAGAAAATCCAGTGTACATGTACAGATTTAGGTGGTAAGCAAAATACATGTTTGCAATTTGTTTTGCAAATTCTGATGTTTTATAGAATACTTTTCAAAGTTGCATTTCTCGATGGAGCATAAAAATATATAAATGATATATATATATATATCATACTATGAATATGTCAATTCTTATAAACTGATGATACAAAAGCATCAATATAGCAATTCTATTTCAAGTTCATGGAGTCTAGAAAGATCACCATTTTCAATTTTAATTTCCATCATGGATTTCAATAATACAGATGCATAGATGCAATATAATCATTTGATAATCATTATAGAAACTTTATAAATTCTACATAAATTCATGTAATACTACTTTCTTCAGTATTTGCTATCTGACATGAAAAATGTGTAGGAGATTAGTTCCCTAACACTTATATACAATTGTTTACAGAGATATGACTTAGCCTATAGCAAGGCAACACTTAGTCACATAAAGATTAGTGATGCACATATCCAATGTACTTTATAGTATTCCTTTTTTAAAAAGGAAAATATGTCAGATATTCTATGTCCAACATCAAAGCAAAATTTGCATGTTGAGAGAAAATCTTCCTGTTTTGTATAGTTCTTTAACATTCATTGCTGCTACAATTTGCAATCTAATAAATATATTATAGCTTATCATATCTAGTATCATTATTGAGATTGTAAAGCACAATTTGTCTTATCAAAATAAGCACATTTATACAATATTTTCTGCAAGTCAAAATAGGGACTTTTAGAAAGAATCTTCCTTTCTTGGCAGAATCTAAATAATTTTTATAGTTGTATCTCAAACTATATTTTACAGTAAATAGTTGTTTACTATTACTGATACCTTGTAGATAGCAAAATCAGGATCTACAATTGTGTTCTGATTAACTAGAACAATAACTTTGAACTATTTCTTCAGAAAAGAGTAACTGTTTATCTATTCTAAGGCTTTGTTTGTTAAATTCATAATTAATGTTAAAACAATGCCAAGATATAAGACTAAAACACTCTATTGTCTTATTAACTTATTAATTATTTCAGCTATATGAGGATATCTTTTATAAAGATATGGTAATAAATTTACATGAATGTATCATTTTACAAGTGTCAAATAATTTTATTCATAATCTGAAATCTACATTGATGAATTTCAAGGCAATGATAGAACCATCCAATGGAAATTATTTTTATTTCCCTCCACACTATGCATATATATGGAAGTTTTTAACGACCTTGACTGACATAAACAGCCCTTGCATGGTCGGTAACACTATGCATGTTATGTCAAACATCATAAAAATTATCCTTGAAAAAAGGAATTTAAATCTGACTAATGCATGTCAGTCATATAAATTTTTCAGAGGATCCTTTGATCTTTCTTTTTTATCAACTAGTATGTTTTGATATATTGGCATCACACTCCTCACAATTTACAACATTATTATCATATTGTACTTATTCATTTTCAAAAGCAAAGAACTTAAGTTAACAATGAGCAATGCTCCTCTGCTTTATTTTTTGCCAAGATAAAGATATAAAATCTTGCAGGATATTGTTTGTTTATCTTAATCATAGTAAAGACATGAGATTAACTTCATGTACAGAATTATGCAACAAAAGTTTGCATTTTTAAAAACTGCATTGTTGCAGACTTTTTCAAACAATAATAATTGTTTTACTATTATTTCCTACAGTATGTTTCTACCTAATCAATTGTTTGTTAGTGGCATGTTAAATGCTCTACAAGGAACTATTCATTAAATGCTAATGTTCCCCCTTCTACCTATTTCTGGTCATGTTTGCCGTGATATTCTACTGGCCTCTCAATATTCAGATATTAAATATCAATCACATAATATTATTTCTGTAAATGTTTCAACTGTTACACAATTTTTATTATCTCAGTAACAGCTTATTTTGAAGCCTTAAATGGCTTTGTATATTAAGATGTACATATTCTGTACACATTCTTGATAGTTTCAACAATATTGTAAGTTCATTCGGAACTGTTGTCACATTTATGACACACCAAGGACTTATAAAAGTCTCTAGGCTCATTAATTGCTTTAGACAAATAAGCTTTTAAAAATTAGCTATTTGAACATTATTTGATATAACATATCTTAAGCAAAGGTTTCCAGATACCTTAGATTGGAAGTGGCAGATAATGCCTTCCGTATCATCACTAACTTTGTCTATTTATAGTGACACACATACAGGTGTATATCGACAAGTAATCTAGCATATTCCTATGCACTACATTACAGTTTCTTATATTGGAATAAGAAATGTATTTTAATCACAACATTTTGTGATAATATAATCTCAAATATATTTGCTATATTTTCTATAAATTGTACATCACTACGTGGGTACATTATAGAAAGAATATACGAGTACACCTTCGTACATTGTGCACTTACCTTGAAAATCAAGAAAGATATTCTATTCATTTACTTCTGTATAGAGATTCATTCGTGTTAAAATAACTACGATAATGTATCAATTTATTTAGACGAAAAAATGTCAAAATTATTAAAAAGTGAACACGTTCGGTCCACCATTGATTACGTGATAAGCACCTGTGTGATTCACACTACAGTACACGTGTATTTTTAGAACAAGGTTTAGAAAATAGAACAACGACAAAATACGTTGTATTTAACGAACTTGGATATAAAGTTCTCAAGATAACTAATGTTTATAAAACATTTTTACTGGAACACCGTTCTCAGTTTTACAAAATCTTAAAATTCTGGACGTCGTCACAGATTATAACGAGTTAGACACCTCGCTGCTCGAAAAATAATATGATTGGCATAGGTAATATCCGCAGTATTTATAGCTAGGTATAGCTACGTCATACCCATAGGTCAAGGATTTTGACCTTTTTTAAATGAGATGCCTCGTTGTACATCGGGAAATGAATGCTATAGTTACATCCTCGAAGAGCCGAGGTGCGTAATTAGTAGAATTGTTGGTAAATGATCACAAATTAAAAAAAATAATAAAACATACTGTCATTTGTACTTTTGGATATCTCGCAGTTTGTTTTATCTAATAAGTTATGTTGTTGTTTCGGTTGTTGTGTTAACATCTATCTTACTTAACTGATGTTTCAAATCAAGGGGAGTACATTTACATTTACAGTGTGTGGTTCGTCTAAAGTTACCGGTTCTCTATACGACTGACTTTCATAGCTTAATCCGAATAAATCAGCATGTAATTAGTGTGATCAAATTAGAAAAGAAAACCGAAAAACAGCTTTTTTATTTAACCATATGATACAATCATCAAAGTGCATAAGAGTCATATTGCTGATCACAATCGATTGAAAAGGATTGTATGACTTCTAAATCAGCTGCTTAGTATATTGTCAGTTTACTTTCACTTATTTTGACCATTCCACGAAATAGCTTACAATAGTTTGAAATAACACCTTGAAGTTTAATATCAAAATAAGATGTGGTATGATCACCAATAACACAACTATCCACAGACCAAAACCGAATGATGTAAACATGTACGCCTTTAAAAAACTGGAAAACCTAAAACTACCTCCACACAACCCCCTTTCAATAAACCCTAATATTCCTAAAATGGACATTGCGTAATTATGATGCAAAGTTCAATCTAACAAAATAGGTAACGACGAAATGTTGATTGTGTATCAAACACAATATTAAGTTTGCAGTTAAAGTAAAATCAATATTGATTTTGATAATTTTCATTAAATGTTAATTATGTAAACCAAACATGAATAGTTAAATTGTTTTTTGTATTAATAATGAATATTTATTGGTCAATTTTATGTAATTTCAACCCGTTTCCAGTTGCCTACTATTTTCAACGTTTGTCTGTTTGAATTGATTAATATGAAAAATGTACTGCATATACAGTCCTTGGATGGTGTTACAAACATGTATGATAACTATTTATTGTAATACTAACATCTATGAGCATGTTTGCAATATTTCATACAAATATACTTCAATGTTATTATTAATTTTGAACGTTAACGCGTTTACATTGATGAATTAAAAAAAAATATGTAGAAATACGTTTCAAAAATGTTTATTTTGAAGGTACCTGAACAACAATCAAATTACTAAAAACTCTTTCGAGGTTTCACAGTTACATGATTCTGTAAAAAGAGTTTGTCTGTATGTGTTGCTGCTTTGCTGTTGCAATGATTTAGTTTTTCTCCGGAAAAAAAAAAACATATTGAATTTTCCCACTAAGATTTATAAATGTGAGTGAATTTAATTTGGTATAACTTGCACATGTTGCAAAGAGGAGCATTTTCTTTATATAAAAAATAAGGCTGTAGAGATTAATGTTTTTGAACTTTTTAAATAGAGAGGTTACTCTCTATCGGATTAGGACAATACATTTTTATAGAGCAGAGACGACAGAATTCTTATTGAGACCAACCCTTGCTTCAGAGGAATAGCATTATCGGTCTGAGGCTACACATTTGCACATCTTTATCATGTTTATAGTACATATTTCAAAATCAATAAAAGTTTGGCGGCTCTAACATCATTGTAAGTGACTTGATTCTTGAAAAAATGCCTTCTTTGTTGCTGATTTGCTTTTACAATGATTTAATTTATATTTTTGAGGGAAAAAATCCAATTTTCTTCAAAAGATATTTTAAAATGTGTCTATTTTATTTGATATTTCATGTAAATGTACAATTTTAACGAAATAACAATAAGGACGTTTAGATATTTGTTATTGAAGTGCTGATATAACTTAAGGCGATATTGTCAAATGAGAAGTTGGCCAGTATTTGTTTATGACAAGCTAGTTAACAGGTGCAGGGATGCCGAAATTTATTCCGAATTAAGATCAAAGCTTACCTAAGAGGAATCGCATTATTGATCTGATGATATATTTTTTGTGCATTTGTCCCAAATTCCTATGAAGCTGGTGCATATCTATAGTCAGATATATTTCTCTGTTTCTGCACTTTTTCTAAACATGTTTAGTTTTTATTCGTTACTGTTTCAAAGAAATAATTAATAAGAGAGTTCACAAGTATGTTATTTGATTGATAAGACAGTTTAAGGTCAGCTGAATTCTGACTTTCTTGTAATTTGACATATCGTAGGGTAATGAACTAGATTTTATTTGAATTTTAAACATATATGATCACATCGATATATTACGATAAAGTTCTGATTGTGATCAAGTTCTGAAGTTGATATAAAACTAATATAAAAATTGTTCATTTAATCCTCCAAAACGGTATCCCCATTGGTAAAGTTGTCGTTACTTACTGCTGAATGAGGAAAGCAGAAAATTATCAGAACAAGATAACGATCAAAAAATTCTAAGAGAAAAACAATAAAATGGAAATCATTATGCAAAATATATTACTGTGAAAGTACTTTTGTTCGTGAGTATCAATTTTCGTTGATTGAGCAAAAGTTACACGTTCGTTGGTTCTTAAATTCGTCGATTTTCGTGTTCTGAAAAAAAATTCAGGTAAAGATCCCATTTGAAACGAAGATTCTTGAACATAATCATACAGGGAATGTTGTTCATTTTCACTTACATGTTCGTCTTTCATTTCTGATAATATTCATTAAATTTTTAATAAAATAATTCCTTTCAGAAATAAGATGATTTTTCATCTCTGAATACAAATTGCCTCGTTGAAGGAAATTGCAAAGTAAACATTTTAATTGTTGCACACATGTAATCAGAAGGGGTGACACTAATTCACCCGAGATCGAACAATCAACAGATTAGCGATCATCAAAGTTGTTAATTGGGCCACACCCATGTCATTTAAAGAAAAGGGTTGCATAAGAACTGCTACAAATGTACTTTGAATTAGAAAAGAAAGCCCAATATGCAATTCTTATTTTTAGTGAGAAATATGAGGAGATAAAATGAACACTTCATCATCATCTATCTTCAACGGAAGTCTGACTTTCATCTTTCAAAACTATTTTTTTCGTGAGAATAAAAAGGTTAAAAGTAGTACAACTTAATATGTTAATTAAAGATTAAAATCCAACTGAAGTTGCTACACTGGTGCTACTACACTGCATATAGTTCATAATGCGTTTGCTGATATTCGATGTTTTCTCTAGATTTCTATGATTTGCCCGTATCTATGTAATCAAACCTGCAGGGGATCTTTCCATGTGTTTTTTTTTTTTGGACAACACTTGTAATATTTCGTTGGACACTTAAATTCGTGGATAAAGCCTTCCACGAATACCACGAAAATTGGTACCCCACAAATAAAAGTACTTTCACAGTATAAGCGTAAATGAATTTAAAAGGTTCATGAAGACAATTTAGGAAACTAAACTGAAAATGTTGAGCTAGCATCCTATACAGGCTGTTGTCTGCTTGTAAACAACTACGATCTAAGTAATGCCATCGCTGATGGCTACGACCCTAATTAAATGAGGGTATACATTTTACACGTTAAAAGGTCGTACTTAAAACCTGCTAACTATATTGTAAAATATGGTCATTAAGATATTTTTTTTTTTTTTTCGTATTCAAATTAATTATTATCATCATTGTCTGATAACAACCTTGCTTTTGATAGATTTTAGTCTAGACATTGAAGATGTTTATGTCTTATGATAATAATGTTAGCCATAGATGAATAATATCTCTTTATTCTGTCTGTAAGTATGTACAAATCAACCAGTTTTCAAACAGATATGGAACACTTCCGTTTTCCCATTATTGACAACATCAACCTGTTTGCATTGATGAATATGCCAAATGTAATATGCATACATACGTATACATATATTATTATGAATTACAACAGTCCCCATATATTACGAGTTTCCTGTTGCATACTATTCCTCTCCAACTTAGTACATTTTTTCAAAGAGGAATAGATGTTTGTGAAAACAATATTTATAGTCAGTGTTTTATCATTATTTGCAATAACTAAATTGATGTGCTATAACGTTTAAAGTAGACCA
The DNA here is from genome assembly GCA_017311375.1 of Mytilus coruscus. Classification (NCBI taxonomy): domain Eukaryota; kingdom Metazoa; phylum Mollusca; class Bivalvia; order Mytilida; family Mytilidae; genus Mytilus; species Mytilus coruscus. Next base: position 84,484,534 of record CM029603.1, read on the forward strand.
GTTTTATGAAATTGCTATTTTTAAAATATTCAATTTAAGTCAGACAGGAATAATGCTACAATGTATCTATTGTATTATAAACATCTCTGTGTACAATATTACAACCAGTTTTCAACCATATAAACTACACTTCCATTGGTCTTCTCTTTCAAAGTAAATATGTTTGTATTGATTAATATGACCAACTTTATGCAGAAATTCTTTCAAAAATATTATTTGCCGGTACTTGGACAATAATCGAATTCTATCACTTGTAAATCTCTTTCGTGGTTTGACAGCTCCTACCAAAGTATAAATAATTTGTTCTGAAAAATTTCCTGTGTTGCTGTTTGGCTCTCGTTATGGTTAAGTATATATTTTTGAATACATTTTGTAATTGTCCTATCCAGATTTTTAAATGTCTATCAATTGAATTAGTATAACATTAATATGTACTATTTTCAAGAAATCAATGATAAGGAAGTTCAGTTTATAATATTGGATAGATAAGATAGCTAAACATGAAATGAAATGTTCTCAGGGATGATGTTACTCTGTATCTGCTAAGGACAAGATCTTTCACTGGAGAAGAATTGAAAATAATCGATCAGATCACTAGAAGTAAATCTCTACTAAGTTTGACGGCTCTCCCAATATTATAAGTAACTTGATTCTGAAATACAAATAATGTCCTTTTTGTGTTGTTGGTTTGCTCTCGCAATGATTTAGTTTTCTTCTTAAAAACATTTTGAAATTTTCTTACTAAGATTTATGAATGTGTGTCAATCTAGTTTTGTATTACATGTAAAGTGTACAATTTTCAAGAAATAAATCAAAATTAGGGACGTTCAGATCGACTTTTGATGTGTATGAGCTTTTGATTTTGCCGTTTTATAAGGTACTTTCCGTCATGTGAATTTGAACTTCTTGTATTTTGCCCTATCGTATGGTAATCAACTGGATTTCATGTTATAAAACATGTATTAACTAATATACATATATTACGATAAATTCTGCTTGTGGTACCTGCACAACAATCAAATTACATAGCTGGACATCAATCTCTTTAAAGGTTTGACGGCTCTTACAGAACTGTTAGTAACTATAATTTGCCTTCGTGTGTTGCTGGTTTGCTCTTACAATGATTTGAAGAATCATTTTGAAAACATTTTATTTGCCAAATGTAATGCAGAAATATGTTTCATTATTTTGTAGGTAACTACAGATCAATCAAATTACAATAGTCACGATATGTTGCTGGTTTACAGTCGTATTATATCACTCCTATCCCTTTTTCATTTTTTAAAAGTAAAATAAGTTTTTTATGAAAGCAATATTTATTGCAGAGTTTTTATCATTTGTTTCCAAGTTTCCTAAAGATGTTAAAAAGTGTTTTAATGTATTTGCTGTCAGGTTATAATTGTTCCATTGTAGCTCTAACACTGTACACACATTTGCGAAGTTGTCTTTAGTTTATCTTGCATATGAAAGGCAAACCATATTTATACCAATATTACTTTGTTAACAACAATACAAAGGAAACCATTGAGCAAGACGTGACATAAGAGTCAAAGAATTTATAGGGTTTATTTTATTCCATCACCCGCTAGCTATGGAACTGAATGAATGAAGTTATAGATTTAACACGTCATAAGACCTTTTTTAATTCTGTCATCACTGGTATTGACCTACCTGTTGTGAAATGTGGTCCATCTGACATTTGCTTTTGCTAACTCATTTATAAACGCATAAACGCGTTTATTATCTGTGCCATTCATGAATAATAACTATTTGTTATATTATGAAATCTTTTTTTGAAAAGATGAATAAATATTGTTTAAAATTATTTGACATAACTTATTAAGTGTATCATCGCACATCATTGTTTTCTCTGACTGTTAATGACGTCTTGACGTATATCCATTGTATGGTTGATATGAACTAATTGATTTTTTAGTGTTAGATACATGATTTTTATTACTTGTTATTCGCTTTGAACTATCATTCAGTAACTGCGTGGTACTCTCATATCTGTACTCTGTGTCTTTTGTATTTATTTGTTATACTTTTGTGTGTGCCTTGTATCGATCATGTGAGTTAAGCCCTTATAAACTGATTGTTATAGTTTGCCCTTATAATGTTCTGGTACACCAGCTTTGGCGCAAGCAAACATGTTTTAATATGTTTAACCACTCCATATTCTGTTTTTGTCTGTCCCAAGTCAACAGCCTGTAATTCATATTTGTTTTTCGTTTAATGTTTTCAACACAAATCAGGTCGCTAGTTTTCTCGTTTAAATTGTTTCACATTTATCATTTCGGGACTATTTATAACTTACTTTGTGGTATGTTTTTTGCTCATTGTTGTAGACGCTCTGATGACCTATAGTTATTAACTTCTACCTCAATTGGTCTCTGGTGGAAAAATGTCTCATTGGCGATCATACCACGTCTTCTTATTTTTGTGGTTTTCATGAAATAAAACGGGTTGTTTAAATCAATGTAATTGAAAAGATCAGACCTAAATGTTAACAATGGAAAGCTTGCCATGTATCATTTTATGAGACAATACTTAAATGGGCAAGAATGACTATTTATCATAATTCAGACCAAACCTTTCTAAAGATCAGTGCCCTTTTTAATCTGGTGATAAATGTCTTAGATTAGTAATTCACCCTTTCAGAATAACATAAACATTTTACTTTGTTACGTTTTGCATTTGACTGTTTTATATTTTGCCCGAACACTAGAATAGAAATTGTATGAAGCTACAAAATGTCGAAAGTTATTTCTTTTTTTTTTTTTTTTGTTCTTGTGTAGAGTTATTAACAAGATATATGCAATAGTGTTAGAGAAGTGTAAACATTTCGTTTTAATTCTAGTTTGTACCATTTGTAAGAAGCAAATATTAAGAACATTTAGATGTATGTAATTGATTTGATAATATAACTTAGGTGATATGAATTTGGTCTTTGGAGAGATTTCCTCGTTTATTTTAATGACAAGATAGTTAATTGGAGCAAAGAATATCCTGATAAAATTGAGACTAATTTGAAAGTTGGAACTCTAAGATCACCATACGGCCTTTAGCAATGAGCAAAACCCATACAGCATTATAAACTACAAAAGGCCCCTACTTGACGAATGTAAAACAATTCAAACGAGAAAACTACGGCCTGAATTATGTCAAAAACAGTAAACAAAAACAAGTATGAGATATGTATGAAGCAAAAAAATAACAACCTTTGAATAATATGCTAACGTTCGACTAAAAGGATTAAATTCCTGTCTACGTCGTTAACACCCTATAGGCAGATAGGATAGAAAATGACGGTAAACAAACTTATATTATTCAGGTCTTTAATGAATATATGGTGTGGTTCTTCTTTTAATGATACAATCCCTTCGTACATATTACGGACGCCATCACGAGTTGGTTGACCGTTATGGAATAACCGTTTCACAGATGATATCGGATATGTTCCTTATGTCGTAACTACAATACCCTTCCCTTTTCACGAATGTGACTTACCGAATTGGACTATTTACCGGATTTGTAATAACATAAGCAACACGACGGGTGCCACATGTGGAGCAGGATCTGCTTACCCTTCCGGAGCACCTGAGATCACCCCCAGTTTTTGGTGGGGTTCGTGTTGCTTAGTCTTTAGTTTTCTATGTTGTGTCATCTGTACTATTGTTTGTTTGTCTTTTTATTTTTGGCCATGGCGTTGTCAGTTTGTTTTCGATCTATGAGTTTGACTGTCCCTCTGGTATCTTTCGTCCCTCTTCTTTAATGATACAAAATAGAATAAATCAAGTCAGTTCGTTATGACAGAGATATCATTGTCATTTTGCTTAGTTTCTTTTGTTACTTATTCTGACATCGGACTCGGACTTCTTTAAAACTGAGTTTTACTGTGCGTATTGCTGTGTGTTTGTTTAATCTACATTGGCTAGAGGTATAGGGTGAGGGTTTAGATCTCACAAAACATGTTTAACCCCGCCGTTTTTTGTTTTTTTTTTTTGCGCCTGTCCCAAGTCAGGAGCCTCTGGCACTTTTTTCGGGTTGTTGTCTCGTTGACACATTCCCCATTTCCATTCTCAATTTTTTTCCTTCTCAATTTTGTCCCATGCAAAACCCGGAAAAGATTTTTTTTTACACCAGACATTTTACACAGGTAAAATAGCTACGGACATAAATCATCCGTATTAAACGGATGTTTCACAAACGTTAAGTTATACGGACATAAAACGTCCGTTGGTTCCCATCCGTATTACGTTCGTATTTACCCGTAACACGTCCATCATACAGATTGTTAAATTTCGTCTATTTCACGGACTTTGAAAAAATAGTGACATAGCTCAGTATAACCACTGTATGAAACACACATACAATATACACATAGTATTTAAATTTGTATAATTCTTACTCCCTTTAGACAAACAGAGAACCATAAAATATGTTTTAATTGTGTTTCTTATTCCTGTGGTTGTTCCCTTACAACCTTGTCCAGCTGAATACTGTTTTGTCTTTTGACCATGGATTGTAATACTTGATGTGAATGTATATGAATTCAAGACGGTGTTATGCAAATCCCAATGATTGTCATCAGATCTTTGACCATAATGTAACAATAAATGATTTTTTCACAATTTTTGTCCGTAACATAACGTTTCAATCCTTTGACATAGGCTTTTGATAAATGCCACATGAGTACAACACCTAAATATTATATGTCGCATACCATTGAAGGTGACCTACATTTTGTATGTGGTAATGTCAGATTATAGATTTGTATATGTCCACAGTAAAAACCATTCTTGCTTGCAATGACAAGACCTTTTCAGTGTATCCAACGGTTTACCCTCTCCCGCAGGTAATATATCGTGAAATATTTTAAAATAATTCAGATAACCACCCCTTAAAAGTATATATTCTTAATCGTGATGTCAAGACTTTTTAATACACCAAAGAATGTAAGGGCCCCGATGACTAGTTTGCAGGTGCCCAATTTTGATCATAATGTTTGTCTGTCCGTCAACACTTCTATGTCGTACGATACGTCAAGATTTTCTTAACAGATTTTTAAAATCTCTCAGCACAGTGTTAATATCTATAAGAATGAAAGAACATAATTGTTTGGGAAAATTTTGACAAAAAATGTGATAAAAACTTAGTTTTTGTTGAAAAAATCTTTCAGTAGCATTTACTTGTGCTAGAATTTCTTAAAACAAAGTTGATAGATAGGTTTCATATGCTATTCAAAATTGTTTCCCAATGTTAAAAGAAGGGAAAGAAATTTAGTGAAATATAAAATATTAATGAAAATATTTATTCAAAATTTACAAAGAAAAAAATATTTCTTTGTTAATTTGCAGGTAAAAGTACTGTTATACTTAATTTCTGTTACAAATCATGAATTCTTACACATGTATAATATGCTATACAATATTGTTTCAAGGGGTCAAAAAAAATTCTTTTTATTTAAAAAAGGGGATAAAATTTAATGATGCCAACCCTTTTTTTTTTTTTTTTGGTAAAAAATCACAAAGTTTGTAAAAAGTGTATTTATTCTAGGATTTGAAAAAATAATATTTTATTTTAAAGTGATCGAAAGTACCAAACATTAAAAAAGAGTTGCATATACTACCTTTTTGTTTAAAAATCCAAAATGGTGGGAATCGTCTGTTTATGTTAGGATTTAAAATTGATATGTAGGTTTAAAATGCTATTCTAAATTGTTACTCAATGTCAAAAAAAGAGTAAAAAGTTAGTTTTTCGTGAGAAAAAAATCGCAAATTTGGAGAAACGTCGTTTTGTGTTTGGATTTCAAAAACATGTAGATATAATACAAAAACTTCTTTTGTATTTTCTTCTTTTGCATAAATTAAAAGGTAACCTAACCCTGCCGCATATTCATTTCACTGTCGTAGCCGAGTAATCTAGTCAGTGGTTGTTTGACCTGTCTGTCATATATCAATGTTTGTTTGTTTTTTTTTTTTTATTTGGAGTATTTTGTAAAATAGGTAATGAGGAGTTCAGATACCAAAAGGTTTATTAACAAATATATTACTTTATATATGGGTTCCGAACAGGATTGATCTTAGTATTTTTAAGACTGACTTGCTTAGTTCGTAATACAAAAAGCAATTGCTTGTTTAATGATCAATACAAAGAGAAAACAGAAAAAACAGCAGCTACATTTACAAATTTGAAACAGTGTTGAGTGTGAGTATAACAAAACTTTTCATGAATAATATGTACAAAATACATAGTATATACAAATTGTTTCAATGTTTTAGATAAAGCATCTGCTATTACATTATCTTTACCTTTAATATGTTTTCAATAACATCATAAGACTGTTTAAGGTCCACCTAGTCAATCTCTGTTCTTGTTTCTAATTTTATGTATGAAGGTGAGAGGATTATGATCAGTATAAACTAGAATAATGCACAGTGGGATTTAAAAACACAAAATGTTGAAGTGCAGACAACAGAAAACAGTTTTCAATTGTTGAATAATTTTTGATGTTTATCTATTTCAAAAAAATATGATATAATTTTTCATTATAATCTGTCTCTTGATATAAAACAGCTCCAACTCCTACATCGCTTGCATCAACGGCAAGTTTGAATTGTAAATCATAGTCTGGAGTGATCAGAACTGGACTATTAATTAAAAGTGATTTGCTATTTTCAAAAGCGTTTTGACAATTTTCACTCCAGATGAATTTAGAATCTTTAATTTAAAAGATGAGTCAATGGTTGAACAACAGTAGCAAAATTTGAACAAAATTTTCTGTAAAACCAATCATGCCTAAATATCTGTAAGTTGTTTTTTATTTGTAGGAGGAGAATTTAGTAATTGCGTCCACTTTAGCCGTAATACAACAACCTTGGCCAACTGTATGCCCTAAATAATAACATGGCCTGGCAAAATTGGCTACCAAGATTAACAGTCAAATTTGATTGTACAAGCTATCATAGAAGCTATTGTCTGCATGTAAACAACAAGGACCTAGGTAATACCATCATCGATGGCTACGACTCTAATTAAATGTTGTACTAGCATCCTATAGAGGCTATTGTCTGCATGTAAACAATTACAGTATATTGAAATAAGCCGTCTGGTGTGACAAAAGCTGATATTTCTCGAGCTCTCTGATGTCAATGGGACTTGCCAGTAACCTTTAATAAATCAAATTTGTCACAGCATCCTATAGAGGCTGTTGTCTAGAATCATGTGAAACAACTACAACTTAGATAAAACCATCGTTTGCACATGGCTACGACACTAATTAAATGTACTGTCAACATCCCATCGAAGATATATTTAATTGCATGTAAACAACTACGACTTAGGTAATTGCATCACTAGCATGGCAACATCGACACATAATAAAGTGTTTTCCTTGCATCCTATAGAGGCTGTTGTCTACATGTAAACAACTACGACCTAAATAATGCCATCGCTGATGGCTACGACACTTATTAAATGTTGTACCAGCATTCTATAGAGGCTGTTGTCTACATGTAAACAACTACGACCTAGGTAATACCATCACTGCTGGCTACGACCCTTATTAAATGTTGTACCAGCATCCTATAGAGGCTATTGTCTACATGTAAACAACTACGACCTACGTAATACCATCACTGATGGCTACGACACTAATTAAGTGTTGTGGCAGCATCCTATAGAGGGTATTGTCTACAGGTAAACAACTACGACCTAAGTAATGCCATCCCTGATGGCCACGATCCTAAATAAGTGTTGTACCGGCATCCTATAGAGACTGTTGTTTGCATGTAAACAACTACGACGTAGGTAATAACATCACTGCTGGCTACGATCCTCATTAAATGTTGTGCCAGCATCCTATATAGGCTATTTTCTACATGTAAACACCTACGACCTAGGTATTGTCATCCCTGATGGCTACAACCTTAATTAAATGTTGTGCCAGCATTCTATAGAGGCTATTGTTTACATGTAAACAACTACGACCTAAGAAATACCGTCGCTGATGGATACGACACTAATTAAATGTAGTGTAAGCATCCTATCGAAGCTATTTTCTGCATGTAAACAACTACGACCTAGATAATTGCATCACTGATGGCTACGACAATTATTAAATGTTGTGCCAGCATCCTATAGAGGTTGTTGTCTATATGTAAACAACTAAGACCTAGGTAATGCCATTACTAATGGCTACGACCCTAATTAAATGTTGTGCCAGCATCCTATAGAGGTTGTTGTCTATATGTAAACAACTAAGACCTAGGTTATGCCATCCCTGATGGCTAAAACCCTAATTAAATGTTGTATCAGGATCCTATAGAGGCTGCTGTTTGCATGTAAACAACTACGACGTAGGCAATATCATCACTGCTGGCTACGACCCTAATTATATGTTGTGCCAGCATCCTATAGAGGCTATGTTCTCCATGTAAACAACTACGACCTAGGTAATACCATCGCTGTTGGCTACGACCCTAATTAAATGTTGTGTCAGCATCCTATAGAGGCTATTTTCTCCATGTAAACAACTACGACCTAGGTAATACCATCGCTGATGGCTACGACAAAAATTGAATGTTGTGCCATCATCATATACAGGTTATTGTCTACATGCAAACAACTACGACATAGGTAATGTCATCATTGATGGCTACGACCCTAATTAAATGTTGTGCCAGCGTCCTATAGAGGCTATTGTCTACATGCAAACAACTACGACCTAAGTAATGCCGTCGCTGATGGTACGACACTAATTAAATGCATTGTCAGCATCCTATGGAAGCTATTTTCTGCATGTAAACAACTAAGACATAGGTAATTGCATCACTGATGGCTAAGACACTAATTAAATGTTGTGGCAGCATCCTAAAGAGGTTGTTGTCTACATGTAAACAACTAAGACCTAGGTAATGCTATTACTAATGGCTACGACCATAATTAAATGTTGTGCCTGCATCCTATAGAGGCTATTGTCTGCATGTAAACAACAAGGACCTAGGTAATACCATCGCCGATGGCTACGACTCTAATTAAATGTTGTACTAGCATCCTATAGAGGCTATTGTCTGCATGTAAACAACTACGGACTAAGTAATATCATCGCTGATGGCTACAACCCTAATTAAATCTTGTGTCAGCATCCTATAGAGGCTGTTGTCCACATGTAAACAACTACAACTTAGATAAAACCATCGCTGATGGCTACGACACTAATTAAATGTAGTGTCAGCATCCCATCGAAGATATTTTATGCATGTAAACAACTACGACTTAGGTAATTGCATCACTAATGGCTACGACACTAATAAAATGTTGTGCTTGCATCCTATAGAGGTTGTTGTCTACATATAAACAACTACGACCTAGGTATTGTCATCCCTGATGGCTACAACCTTAATTAAATGTTGTGCCAGCATTCTATAGAGGCTATTGTTTACATGTAAACAACTACGACCTAAGAAATACCGTCGCTGATGGATACGACACTAATTAAATGTAGTGTAAGCATCCTATCGAAGCTATTTTCTGCATGTAAACAACTACGACCTAGATAATTGCATCACTGATGGCTACGACAATTATTAAATGTTGTGCCAGCATCCTATAGAGGTTGTTGTCTATATGTAAACAACTAAGACCTAGGTAATGCCATTACTAATGGCTACGACCCTAATTAAAAGTTGTGCCAGCATTCTATAGAGGGTATTGTCTACATGTAAACAACTACGACCTAGGTTATGCCATCCCTGATGGCTAAAACCCTAATTAAATGTTGTATCAGGATCCTATAGAGGCTGCTGTTTGCATGTAAACAACTACGACGTAGGCAATATCATCACTGCTGGCTACGACCCTAATTATATGTTGTGCCAGCATCCTATAGAGGCTATGTTCTCCATGTAAACAACTACGACCTAGGTAATACCATCGCTGTTGGCTACGACCCTAATTAAATGTTGTGTCAGCATCCTATAGAGGCTATTTTCTCCATGTAAACAACTACGACCTAGGTAATACCATCGCTGATGACTACGACAAAAATTGAATGTTGTGCCATCATCATATACAGGTTATTGTCTACATGCAAACAACTACGACCTAGGTAATGTCATCATTGATGGCTACGACCCTAATTAAATGTTGTGCCAGCGTCCTATAGAGGCTATTGTCTACATGTAAACAACTACGACCTAAGTAATGCCGTCGCTGATGGCTACGACACTAATTAAATGCAGTGTCAGCATCCTATGGAACCTATTTTCTGCATGTAAACAACTAAGACATAGGTAATTGCATCACTGATGGCTAAGACACTAATTAAATGTTGTGGCAGCATCCTAAAGAGGTTGTTGTCTACATGTAAACAACTAAGACCTAGGTAATGCTATTACTAATGGCTACGACCATGATTAAATGTTGTGCCTGCATCCTATAGAGGCTATCGTCTGCATGTAAACAACAAGGACCTAGGTTATACCATCGCCGATGGCTACGACTCTAATTAAATGTTGTACTAGCATCCTATAGAGGCTATTGTCTGCATGTAAACAACTACGGACTAAGTAATATCATCGCTGATGGCTACAACCCTAATTAAATCTTGTGTCAGCATCCTATAGAGGCTGTTGTCCACATGTAAACAACTACAACTTAGATAAAACCATCGCTGATGGCTACGACACTAATTAAATGTAGTGTCAGCATCCCATCGAAGATATTTTATGCATGTAAACAACTACGACTTAGGTAACTGCATCACTAATGGCTACGACACTAATAAAATGTTGTGCTTGCATCCTATAGAGGCTGTTGTCTACATATAAACAACTACGACCTAAATAATGCCATCGCTGATGGCTACGACACTTATTAAATGTTGTACCAGCATCCTATAGAGGCTGTTGTCTACATGTAAACAACTACGACCTAGGTAATACCATCACTGCTGGCTACGACCCTTATTAAATGTTGTACCAGCATCCTATAGAGGCTATTGTCTACATGTAAACAACTACGACCTACGTAATACCATCACTGATGGCTACGACACTAATTAAGTGTTGTGGCAGCATCCTATAGAGGGTGTTGTCTACAGGTAAACAACTACGACCTAAGTAATGCCATCCCTGATGGCCACGATCCTAAATAAATGTTGTACCGGCATCCTATAGAGACTGTTGTTTGCATGTAAACAACTATGACGTAGGTAATAACATCACTGCTGGCTACGATCCTCATTAGATGTTGTGCCAGCATCCTATATAGGCTTTTTTCTACATGTAAATAACTACGACGTAGGTAATACCATCGCTGATGGCTACGACAAAAATTAAATGTTGTGCCAGCATCTTATAGAGGTTATTGTCTACATGTAAACACCTACGACCTAGGTATTGTCATCCCTGATGGCTACGACCTTAATTAAATGTTGTGCCAGCATTCTATAGAGGCTGTTTTTTACATGTAAACAACTACGACCTAGGTATTGTCATCCCTAATGGCTACGATCTTAATTAAATGTTGTGCCAGCATTCTATAGAGGCTATTGTTTACATGTAAACAACTACGACCTAAGTAATACCGTCGCCGATGGATACGACACTAATTAAATGTAGTGTAAGCATCCTATCGAAGCTATTTTCTGCATGTAAACAACTACGACCTAGGTAATTGCATCACTGATGGCTACGACACTTATTAAATGTTGTGCCAGCATCCTATAGAGGTTGTTGTCTATATGTAAACAACTAAGACCTAGGTAATGCCATTACTAATGGCTACGACCCTAATTAAATGTTGTGCCAGCATCCTATAGAGGGTATTGTCTACAGGTAAACAACTACGACCTAAGTAATGCCATCCCTGATGGCCACGATCCTAAATAAATGTTGTACCGGCATCCTATAGAGACTGTTGTTTGCATGTAAACAACTACGACGTAGGTAATAACATCACTGCTGGCTACGATCCTCATTAAATGTTGTGCCAGCATCATATATAGGCTATTTTCTACATGTAAACAACTACGACCTAGGTAATACCATCGCTGTTGGCTACGACCCTAATTAAATGTTGTGTTAGCATCCTACACTACTGGACGAAAAAACAACTGTCCATACCAGTAACAGTCGTTGTACGACTGTCTTAGTCTGTGGAAGACTGAAGATGACTGTCAAAGCAACTGATACAGTTAATTAATGTCTGTCCCAACACTTTTATGGGTTGTGAAAATCAAAAAATGTTATCAACAGTCATTTAAGGACTGCTGCAGTGATTTACGGCGTTGTCACAGTCAAATACTATTTATTACAGTCTTTCCAAAAGTTGTGGCAGTTGTATAATGTTTGTCCCAACCTTTTAATAGTTGGGACAGTTGAAATTTGTTTGTGTCAACTTTTCAGACGTTGATGCAGTCAAAAAATGTTTGTTACAACGTTTTTAGAGTTGGGACAGTTGTAAAATGTTTGTTACAATTTTTTAAAGGTTGTAACAGTCATAAAATATTTATTACAAATTTTAAAAGGTTGCTACAGTCGTTAAATGTTTAAAACAAACATTTCATAGGTTGTTGCAGTCGGTAAATGTTTAATACAAATATTTTAGCGTCACGTTAGCAACTCAGTGTAAAAAAATAACGTCTCACCCGGCTCTGAAGATTTGATATAGTTGTGAAATAGCCCATAATTTATACTATTATCATCTATTGTGCAGTTGCTGACTTGTTTTGTTTTTTATTTATTCATTTTGCGATCGTTGTTTATCTTTCTTTTGTCGTTTTCCGTTTATTGCCATAGCATTGTCCGTTTTTTTTGACATGTGCGTTTGGCTTTCCTTTAGGTATCTTTACTTTTTATTTTATCTATTCAGATTCGTTCATAACTGGTTTTACATACCAGAAGCCTTCGTTTAAAAATAGAGTTTTAATATTATTGGAGAAGATGCTAATGAATTCATTCAAATTTATATTTAAAAAAGTTTTGATAAATTCTGCGGAATAGAAAATATACCGTGGGTATTCCTGAAGTAAATTTAAAGAATATGACTAAGTTACCAATATTGTACAGCATAATAAAACCGTTTTAATTTGAATTACTCTCCATGAAGGACATTTCCTATGATAAAAAAAATTAATAAATTAGATCTGTCAAGTTTCATTAAAAACGGAAAACAATTCTTCACCGTAAACGATTTACCCTCTTCGTTTTCTTGTCGGCAAACTGGACCTGCAGGTCGGCAAACTATATTTTATGCAGGAACAGATGTTAGACCACATGTACAGATGTTAGACCGCATGTACAATTTAAGCTGAGCTGGAAATTACAATCGGTGAGTAGAAATGAACAATATTTTAAAGCATGTCTATCGAATAATCATGGATCCAAGATTTTGAAGGGAAAATGTGCACATTTGTTCTTCCTACAGATAGGCTATGAATCGACGTTCTATATCACCACACTCGTGCATAGTTGTATGTTCCACAGCAAAGTTAGGATTTGGGCTTGTAAAAGTTGTGCATCATTGAAATTCATGTATGACACCATTCCCCTCCCCCTTTTATCATGTGTATGTCATGTAATCCCTTATTTGCTTTGCATACATCACCCCAAGGGTGACAAGGTCAAGGGAATAAAAAAAGGTTACTCTTGATCTTCATCGTCTTACTGTTAAACTCTAACATGTGGGGCATTAGTTAACTTTTGTTGTGCGGGATGGCCTTTTACAGGACCTATACATCATTTACATATTGTATGTTAATGTATTGTTAACTCTCTGGTCCTAAATTTGCATGAAATACTTGTCACTGGACTTTTTATAACCAACAACCAACCAATTCTTAAATGTACATATCCATATAATTGTGTTACTAATGCTGGATTACAAGTATTACCCTGGTTTTGCTTTGTCAGCTGATAGTTTTCGTTCTATTAAGAATGCATTGTGACGTCACAATTTCCATTGAAAAAACATGCATAGTACAAATTAATATGACGGCGTACGAAAACATATGATCTGACCATAAAATGTTATGAAAATTATTAATTTTAGTGACTTATTTAGCAAGTATGCATTTTCATTTAATTTTAAAATAATACCAAAATCATGGACAACAAAACATGAATATATTTGATAATATAAGGCATTGAAAGTGAATATGTATTAGATGGTTCAAAATAACATTAATCATCAAAATAAAACAATACTATTAAATTAATGTTCCTGAAACAATGCACAGAGTCATAACAGTTGCCATTTAAATACAGTTGATTAAACAAAATGTGCTAATTCAATTAGTAATTGTTTCATCATGTACTTAAGGAATTATATTGAACAAGGATTGTGGAGGTTGTTGCATCTTTTCTCAAAATGAATAATTACAGTGAATAAAATATCTATAAATATTTCATCATGTTAATTGCTACATGGTTTTAAGTTAAAAAGAAATAAAAAAAAACATATTAAAAGAGCAAATTTAGCATCTTAATTATATTCTTTTTAGATTTAACATAGAATATTAAATCACTATACATTTGTAAATACTTTGAACCTAAACTATATATTTTCATGTCAAATTTTTATATAAATTGTGCCCTGTTAGTCATATTTTTCTACATGTGTTAAATTGTGTTTTGGTTACTTTATTGTTGCCTTACTGTTGGGTTGATGCATCATTGATATATATCCCACATCTCCTTTCATCATGTGCAATCACATCTGACTGCAGATTTTTTGCCTTTTCTACTTAATTATTTTATGTTTAACATTCAATTTTTGGGGAAAACATAACAAAAAAATCTATCTGTAAGCATATTTTTTTTTATGTAAACATGATATATACTTTTTTAAAGTATTTTATGAAGCTCAAAATATTTTTTATAGATATTGTATTATCAAGTAAGTTGTCATAAAATTTACTGTGTTAACTGCATTGTATGTCTAATAATTTAGTTTAAAATACCTTTATTCAAATTCAAAATAAATAATTAAAATATATGTATTTACTGAACATGAATTGATGACCATGCAAATGTGACATTAAAATAGGTAATAATCAGGATGTTAACACTGGATAGGTAATAATTAGGAATTCTTATATACATGCTATAGCTAATATACAGATTAAGACACAATAGTTTATTGCCTTGGGGTGAATTTTAAACTGTCATGGGTATATATTGAAGATGATTTTATGATGATGTTCACAAATTATAATTGTCCTCTTCAAAATTTGGATACATTTTTAAAATAAATTATAATTTAAGAAAAATATGAAACAGCAGGATATAATATTATTTTAGATATAAAAATGCATATTTTAAAAGTTATCTGAGTATTGATTTATCAAAATAAAATTGGGTAAATAACTAAAATAAAATAAAGAAAGTGTTGTCTGAGCTGCAAAGCATTATTTAATACAAGCTGTAATAAGTAAAAAGTATACTGGGTAACACAAAATATGTAAAATTAAACTCAAGGATTTAAAACATTAACAGGGAGGGTTAAGCCTTGGAACAGAATATATATTTTCCTGATTAACTTTAGGACAAAGATTCTACATTTACATCACAAAGGTTTATTCATTATATGCACTTGACAAAGGGAAAGTCAATCATGTCAATAGCATCTATATAGTAACAGTGCATTTATTTATTTATTTTTTCATTCTTTAAACTTTTCTCTGTAGTATCAATCTATTTCATATTAACATGAACAAAAGAAATAACCTGTTGTGTTTTAGAGAGAAATAACTATGTCCATGATGTCTGACTTTAAAGAATTGATGAAAATTGATGAAATAAAGTATGATGTGAGCCTCAATAAGACAGTAACCCTTCAATGAAAGTACACAGTCACACATAAAAAAATCATTAATGTAGGAAAAAAGACAACACCATATATAGAATTAAGACCCCCTAAAAAGATTTATTCTTCTTGTTAATTGGGACTTAAAAATATAATCAGTGATAATTGTATAAGTTCTAGAATTTTTTTGTCAATCAAATAAGGATTGCTAGTTTTCATCTAGGTAAATACAGTTATTGTAATTGACTTTCTTCTAAATACCGTACAATGTATATAGTATTATATTAGTTAAAATTTTACTGTACTTTAGTCTCAATGTATATTTTTTTTTGTAGAATCATATTGGTTTGAGCATGATTCCCACATAGAATATGAAGCCTGCTACAAGTGCACTTTGATGCATAGGAAATATAGATGTCACTGAGTCACTCTTATAGCTGCAAATTGTGAAACAGTGGATTAATTCATTATTTTGTGCTAGTTATTTATTGTTTTTGGAAATAATGAATAGCGCTTGCAGCATTATTCCATAATGATGATGTGATGTTAGGATTAAATTGGACAAGAAAAAAATTGTGCATTGTACAAATAGGAAACTTACAAATTGTATTAAAGGAGGACCACATTACTGGATGACTAAATACCTTGGATAATCATGATAATCATGATAATTATTCATTTGGTATATCAATAATGAATTTGGAATAACAAGATTTCATAGTTTCAGTGCATATTATAGTGTAATCATACATTGTATCTGAATTCCATGAATACCTTGGATAATTATTCATTTGAACTAGCAATTTGGAATAATGAAAATTCATAGTTCGTAGTTTCAGTGAATATTAATAATAATAGTGCATCATATCTGAATTCATGAATACTTTAGTGGATAATCAGTCATTTTAACATAATAACAATTTGGATAATGTGAAATTCTAGTTTCAGTGAAATTTACAATACAGTGCATGTGTATCGCATCTGAAGTTTATGTTGGCATTGCAATTGTTAACTACCACCAGGGTGTGTAAAAAGACCTTAACCACCCATGAGGGTCTCTTGTAGTCCGTCACAATTGTTTAGTGTCAAATGACTGCCTGCTGTACCATGTGTACTTGAAGTCTGAATTAGTATTAAATAAAAATCTAAATTAGTGGCCAAGCATATTAAACAAATAAACCATGTACTTCAAAGTATAATTTTATTGTCGTGCCTGCAACAAAAGTTGAAGTATGCAAGAAATAGGTATTACAATCTGGCAGCGGCTACAGCGTAACCTATTTGTATAAAGCTTCACCAGGTACATTTTAGAAGCTTAAAGACCTGGATACTTCTTTATGTTATGAAGTTTCTGTTAGTAACTTGTCCGTTGCACTTTACCTTGTTTTCATGGTTCACTGACTGTTTGAAAAAAAATATTACTGTTTGAAAAGTCATACAGTGAAATACTGTCTTACATGTATAACATGTATAACATGTATAACGAGCAATTGGATAAATTTATATGGTATATATATATATATAGGTATCTTGAAAGGTCTACATGTCTCATTGTCTGACAGGCAGGGTTCACCTGACTTTGACTTCATTTCATGGATCAGTGATTAAGGTTATTTCAGTTACTTTGTCAAGTTTGTTTTCAGATACTACAAGCAGTAGGAATGGTAGGTCAACTATATCATGTATATTTGGTGTATGAAATGATTGTAAGGTGAATATGTCTGACTGCCATGTATAGGATCACTATTTTTGGCATATTGGATATTCGTAAGTTGCACAAGTTTGATTGGCAGATTTTAAATCTGACCATGACCTCATTTTTATGTTTCATTGGGCAATGTTTAGTTTTCATGGTTTGGATGTTAAGTCTATTTCACAGATACTATAAACCACTAAATTTTGGGTATGGAATGTCAGTTTGTAGGGTGTATATCATCTGTCTGGCATGGTTAATTTGACCGTGACTTCATTTTCAAAGGTAATTGATAATAGAAAGTTTATGTGATACTTGTACATGTAGTAAAACCTTCATACATGTATTACATTTTTTTACATTCAACATAAATTCAATTTTACATGTAGGCAAAGCAGACATGACATTTCAGCGTGTGCACAGTCACTCTTGTTTACATCACCATTGATCATGTCTACCATCATGACCATGTTGATTATAGCTGCTTTTGGTTAATAAAGGTCGGACAACTATTAACAATTGTTATAATCATGATAATTCATTTGATAATATTGTAGTCTTGTATAAAAGAGGGACGAACGATACCAGAGGGATAGTCAAACTCATAGATTGAAAATAAACTAGGGTGTATAACATGTATAATGTACAATAACCAGAATAAGGAGATGTGGTATGATTTTCAATGAGACAACCATCAACTGTAGACCAAGTGATGTAATTGTTAGTAACTGCACTTCCTTCAACAATGAGCAAAATCAGTAACGCATAATCATGATAATGAAAAACCTATAACAGGCCTAGCCATGTTGGATGATGTAACACAATGTAAACAAGTTTAGATGAGAAACCCAAGTTTAATCTATATACAAAAGTGACAAACAATCAGTTGGCGATAAAATTAGGTCAGTTAATAGATATAAGAAGATGTGGTATGATTGCCAATGAGACAACTTTCCATCCAAGTCAAAAAATTTGAAAAAGTAAACCATTATAGGTCAAGGTATAGTCTTCAGCACAGAGCCTAGGCTCACACCGAACAGCAAGCTATATAGAGCATCAAAATTACAGTTATGCATGTTTAGAATTTGAAAAAAATAGTTCCTGGATCATCATTTCTGATGTCTCCCATTTTTATATGTTTATAGGCCCATTGAAACATGAGTGATGACAAATGTATTATGGTTTACCAAAGACTTATAGGTGATCCAATATTAACAGGCTTCTGCCCTTATTTTTGTTTTTCTACAAATCCATTCTATCTGTTTTTGAATAAATGCCTTCTAAATATATATCTCGACATGCTCAAGATGTTCAGCAACATTTTCAATATATACACAATAAGCATTACAAAGGCATACATGTATTATGCACTATTAGTGAGCTTATAATATTTATGTGTGGAAGCATATTTTTGAGGTTTTAATTTGCTAGGATTTTTTAAAACTTCTAGCAAAAGAAAACAAACAACCTCAGTCAGGGTACTACTTAAACAAGTGATTTCATTATCACCTATTTCAGTGATTTTTATACGACCGCAAAATATTTTTTGTGGTCGTATATTGGTATGACGTTGGCGTCGTCGTCGTCGTCGTCGTCGTCGTCGTCGTCGTCGTCGTCCGGCGTCGTCGTCGTCGTCCGAAGACGCATTGGTTTTCGCACTCTAACTTTAGTTTAAGTGAATGGATCTCTATGAAATTTTACCATAAGGTTCAATATCACAAAAGGAAGGTTGGGATTGATTTTGGGGTTATGGTACCAATAGTTAAGGAATTAGGGGCCAAAGGGCCAAAATAAGCATTTTGTAACTTCCAGACATAACTTGTGTGTTAGTGTATGGATCTCTCTGACATTGTACCACAAGGTTCCATATCACAAAGGGAATGCTGGGATTGATTTTGGGGTAATTGCCTCAAAATTTTAGGAATTAGGGCCAAAAAGGGCAAAAACAAGCATTTTCTAGTTTCATGACAATAACTTGTGTGTAAGTGTATGGATCTTTCTGAAATTGTACTACAAGGTTCCATATCACAAAGGAAAGCTGGAATTGAGTTTGGGGTAATTGCCTGAAACGTTTAGGAATTAGGGGCCAAAAGGGCCAAAAATAAGCATTTTCTAGTTTCAGACAATAACTTGTGTTCAAGTGTATGGATCTCTCTGAAATTGTACTGCAAGGTACCATACCTCAAAGGGAAGGCTTGGATTGAGTTTGGGGGTGATGAATCATAAGGGGGTTCAAAAATTTGGGGGAGGGTTTCTTTTTTTTCCTTTTTTTTTCTTTAAAATTTTCCATTTTAAGTTGGTTATTTCTGATTTATATTTAAAAGCAAATAATAATGATATGGCAGGAGATACACACCTAACAGGATGTGTAAATTATTATATAATAAGTATTGTGCAATAGCAAGAAATTTTCAATTGCACAGTATTGCGCAATAGCAAGAAATCTTCAATTGCACAGTATTGCGCAATAGCAAGAAATATCCAATAGCACAATATTGTGCAAAAGCAAGAAATTGTCAATTGTACACTATTGCGCAATAGCAAGAAATATTCAATTGCACAGTATTGCGCAATTGCAAGAAATATTCAATTGCACAGTATTGTGCAAAAGAAGATACTTTGTATAAATTGCTTATTTCTTAACCAATTTCAATGGGGTTTATTCTTGAACTCTTGGGGTTCTTTAATATGCTGAATCTAATCGTGTATTAAGTTTTTGGATTTTGGGCCCCGTTTTAAATTGGTCCACATTGAGGTTCAAAGGGTCCAAAATTAAACTTTGTTTGATTTCATCAAAATTGAATTATTGGGTTTCTTTGATATGCCGAATCTAACGGTGTATTTAGATTCTTAATTTTGGTCCCGTTTTCAAATTGGTCTACATTAAAGTCCAAAGGGTCCAAAATTAAACTTAGTTTGATTTTAACAAAATTGAATTCTTAGGGTTCTTTGATATGCTGAATCTAAACATGTATTTAGATTTTGATTATGGGCCCAGTTTTCAAGTTGGTCCAAATCGGGGTCCAAAATTAAACTTTGTTTGATTTCAACAAAATTGAATATATGGGTTTCTTTGATATGCTGAATCTAACCATGTATTTAGATTTTGGATATTGGACCATAATAGGTGAATGTCCAATTTAAAATTTTAAGTTCTTAGACCACAATCATTCTGTGTCAGAAACCTATACTGTGTCAAATATTTAATCACAATCCAAATTCAGTGCTGTATCAAGCTTGAATGTTGTGTCCATACTTGCCCCAACTATTCAGGGTTCGACCTCTGCGGTAGTATCAAGCTGCGCCTGCGGAGCATTTTTATCAAATTCAGTTATCACCCATTTAAGTGATTTTGGTGTTTCCTTTGATCTTCAAATGCTAATTTCATTGATTTTCCATATTTTCACAAACTTTTCTATAATTTTCCTATATAGATCAATTATCCCTTTATCTTTGGATATCAATTTCACATTTTACTAGAGCGCTTGGCCAGTAATTTAGTGCGCTAAGGCTTTTAAAAGTACCCTTGGAATTGTTCTGTAATCAAATAATCATTAACTACTCTTACTATCAGACAAAGGTCAACAATATAAGGTAACCTGATTGGTTTTCTTTATAGTTAGAATGATTTATTTCAAGGTTATGTCCTGATCTACAAATTATTCCAGTTTTGCATATTTAAATAAACTGTAAAAGTGACAGGCTTATCAAGCAAAAGACAGTTTCTGCATGTACATAGTTGTTTTTAATGGAATTCTTGTCTTTTACCAATAAAAATCAAGCTTGTGGAAAAATATCAAAAAATGTTATAAACACTTATTGAAGTGATTACATTTTAACTTCTCAAAATACTTGTTTCAGCGATTTTAAAAGACTGTGCGAAAAATTTTAATATTTCACAGCCAAAATCACTCAAAGAAGTGATTCTGAAATCACTTGTTTAAGTAGTACCCTGACTGAACCTGAAATGAAATAAAATATACAAAAGTGGTTCAAGAAAGGGATGATAATTGGATTTTTTTATTTTGTGGCTGTACAATTAGAATTATTGTATCGACTATGTTTGTACATTATACATATATATATATATATATCATTGTGTGAAATGCCTATGTAATACAAATAGACTAAAAGATGATAATAAACTGGTGAAATTGAGTAAACTGCTATTATGAGACATCAACCCAACAACAACTAAATAACAATCTAGAGGTCAACATATATATATACGTCTAAACACGTGAAAACTTTAAGACAAATTCATCCATTGGAGAACAAGTGATCATTGATGGGTGATACATGGCTGAAATCATAATTACTCAAAATATTGACACAACAATGTTAAATAGAACTGCATTTTTTTTTGATAAGATCATTATTTAATAAATAAAATGGTGTGGTACTTGTTTACAAATTAGACAATTTTTCACCAAAAACCCAATGACATAGAAGTTAGGAACTGAACTGGCAAATTTGATAAGGTCAGAATATTAATTTCCAACATATAGGCAGCCAGATTATATATTTACACTCAGACCAGGGCCAGAATACTTATTTTCAGTCCATCCTTCTATTAAAGTGAGTTAAAAAAAATTGTATGATTTAATCAATGATTTTTTTTTTCGAATGGACGCACTAATAAGTTTTGCCGGTAATACATTATATGTACTGATTTCATCACTGATTGAAGATGAATATAATCAGAATAATGAACCCATTTGCCTAATTTATAAATGTGACCACTTTAAAATTTCTATTACATCTAGTAAAATATTAATTTTCTTTACTGGTTGAATAATATATCAATATTGGACAAGCATTTATATGATTAAATAAATTGAATTTAAAAAATGGAAATGGGAAAAATATTTTGGGTTCACGTTAGTCATGTTAGTACGACATCTGATCAACTGAAACCACAAAAGAGAATCTGATGTCAGTCTGTAGAATTTAACAAGACCGGAGTCTAAAGAATACAACAAGTTCTAAACCGTGATGTGAATAAATAAAAGAAGATTTGATTTCCTTGTCTGAAAAAAAATGCAAGTTTTCTTGTTTTGAACATTTCAACTTTCACTTGCTCTAGTTATTTTGTCAGTCTTGTACAGTACGTCCATCTATTTGTAAATACCTTTTTACAAAATATGTATGGTAAATTGGTTGAGAAAATCCAATGAAAATATGAATGATCTCGAGTGATAATATTTTTACTTCAATCATGAATACCGAAGTGCTATTTATCAAGGACATTTGAACTTTAAATAGACCACTCGGTACAAAGTCGAGTAAATATTAAACTATTCAAAAATAAAATACGGTAAAATAAATTAAATTTAGATAGATTTAAGAATATTTTTGTTTTTCAATAGCTGCAAAAGATGCGTTAAATGTTCATTATAGCTTTGTTTTTTTTTTTTATATGTATAGAAATCAAAATGGTTAATACGGCAATATTTATAATTTTGCAAGAAAAAAAATGTAGCCCCAAATAAAAGCTCAAAATAAGTGTGTGAAATAAGCCCTCGAGAAAAAATTCAGCAGTTTAATATGGGGATGAATTTGACAAGTGTGTATATTCGGAGTTCCCCGCTAGGTTTACAGTATATCATGTATATTGACCGTTATTATGAAGTAATGTGATTCGTAAAACTACGCGTATTGAAGACAACCTTGTATGCATGAATGATTTCACACCTAACTAATTTAAAAAAATTAAAAAGTTGTTATTTAGATAATATTGAAAATTGTCAACTGTTAATACAGTTAAAGGTACATTTGGGGTAACCTTTTTCGATTTATCTGTAAGTAGTTTTAAATGCGAATAAAACCGTCCTGTGTGACATTGCAGGTATCTAGTGCTGGTTCCGATTTTGTTCGAAGAGATGAGAGGCGAGGGATTGTTAAATAATTATATAAATTTAGCACATTCACTAAATAAGCGGGGAATACCAAAATGTTCAGCGGCAAATATTTCAAAATACTTTTTTTTTTTTTAAATCAATTTCTATCTTAAGTTAATGTATTAAATGGTGTGATAGTAGTGTCTCTTTGTCACAACCTTAATTATATTGCACACGGTAAAATTGTTTTACAAATAATTTAACCTATCCCTGACTGTCAGAAATCTTGTATCCGTGACTTTTAAGTCTTAATGACTATCAATGTTGCTACACTTATAAATTAGCTATGAATATATAATGGTTGTAGCAATCATATCTTTACTGTTACAACCTTTTCAGCGTTTAAACAGTTTATTTATGACTGTTTCAATGTTTTCCGTGTTGGGACAGTTGTTAAATAACTGTTACAACTTTCAAATGATTGCAGCAGTCTTATTGTGACTGTGACAACCTTTTAGGCGTTTAATCAGTTTATTTATGACTGTTGCAACGTTTTTCGAGTTGGGACAGTTGTAAATCAACTGTTACAACTTTGAAATAGTTGTATCAGTCCTTTAATGACTGTGACAGTTATTTCTAGCGTTGTTGCAGTCGATTTATGTTATAGACAAACACTTTTAAAGTTGGGACAGTTACAAAATAACTGCAGCAATGAAATTTAACAACTGTTACAACTTTAACAAACATTATCAGTCTTAGAACGACTGTTACTGGTATGGACAGTTCTTTTTTCGTCCAGTAGTGCTATAGAGGCTATTTTCTCCATGTAAACAACTACGACCTAGGTAATACCATCGCTGATGGCTACGACAAAAATTGAATGTTGTGCCATCATCATATACAGGTTATTGTCTACATGCAAACAACTACGACCTAGGTAATGTCATCATTGATGGCTACGACCCTAATTAAATGTTGTGCCAGCGTCCTATAGAGGCTATTGTCTACATGTAAACAATTACGACCTAAGTAATGCCGTCGCTGATGGTTACGCCACTAATTAAATGCAGTGTCAGCATCCTATGGAAACTAATTTCTGCATGTAAACAACTAAGACATAGGTAATTGCATCACTGATGGCTAAGACACTAATCAAATGTTGTGGCAGCATCCTAAAGAGGTTGTTGTCTACATGTAAACAACTACGACCTAAGTAATGCCATCCCTGATGGCTACGACCCTAATTAAATTTTGTGCCAGCATCCTATAGAGGTTGTTGTCTATATGTAAACAACTAAGACCTTGGTAATGCCATTACTAATGGCTACGACCCTAATTATATGTTGTGCCAGCATCCTATAGAGGCTATTTTCTCCATGTAAACAACTACGACCTAGGTAATACCATCGCTGTTGGCTACGACAAAAATTAAATGTTGTGCCAGCATCATAAAGAGGTTATTGTCTACATGTAAACATCTACGACCTAGGTAATGCCATCACTCATGGCTACGACACTAATTAAATGTTGTGTCAGCATCCTATAGAGGTTATTGTCTACATGTAAGCAACTACGACCTAGGTAATTCACTGATGGCTACGACCCTAATTAAATGTTGTGCCAACATCCTATAGAGTCTATTGTCTACATATAACCAACTACGACCTAAGTAATGCCATCGCTGATGGCTACGACACTAATTAAATGTTGTGCCAGCATCCTATACAGGCTGGTGTCTGCATGTAAACAACTACTACTTAGGTAATACCATCACTGCTGGCTACGACCCTTATTAAATGTTGTACCAGCATCCTATAGAGGCTATTGTCTACATGTAAACAACTACGACCTAGGTAATACCATCACTGATGGCTACGACACTAATTAAATGAGGGTCTACATTTTACATGTCAGAAGGCCCTACTTGAAACCTGCTTACACTGTTTTAAAATATTGCCATTAAGATTTGTATTTTTTTGTATTTTGAATTTATTATTATTGACATTGTGTGAGAACAATCTTGTTTTCTTATAGATGTTAGTCTAAACATTGAAGATGTTTTTTGTCTTATGATTATAATGTTAGCCATGTTTAATATATCTTTGTTATATTATACAAAACTGTCAGTAAGTATGTACTAATTGACCAGTTTTAAAACAGATATGTAACACCTCTGTTTGTCCATTAGTGACAACATTAACCTGTTTGCATTGATGAATATGCCATATGTAATGCAGAAATACGTTGCATTATTATAAATAACAGGAGTCCCCATATATTACCGGTTTCTTGTTGCATAATATTCCTCTCCGCCTTGATACATTTTTGTTTGAAAGAGAAATAGGTGTTTGTTAAAACAATATTTAGAGTCAGTATTTTATCATTGTTTGCTATAACTAAATTGATGTGCTATAACGTTTAAAATAGGCCAGTTTTATGAAATGGGCCACGAAGAGGTTATCCTGCATCTTTCACAACATAAATTGTACTATACTAATTGTTTTGTATTCGATTTCGAGATTTGGATATGCTTTAAAACTGTCCGAAGACCAGATTTTTTTTAGATTTGATAGCAAACCTTGACCATTCTGTTTTTAGAATATCTAATTAAACTCCGACAGGAATAATGCTACAATGTATCTATTGTATTTTAAACATCTCTCAGTATGTGTACAAAAAAAGAGGGACAAAAGATACCAGAGGGACAGTCAAACTCATAGATTGAAAATAAACTAACAACGCCATGGCTAAAAATAAAAAGACATACAGACAAATAAAAGTACAGAAGACACAACATAGAAAACTAAAGACTAAGCAACTAGAACCCCACCAAAACTGGGGGTGATCTCAGGTGCTCCGGAAGGGTAAGCAGATCCTGCTCCACATGTGGCACCCGTCGTGTTGCTTATGTTATTACAAATCCGGTTATAGTCTAATTCGGTAGGTCACATTCTTGAAAAGGGAAGGATATTGTAGTTACGACATAAGGAACATATCCGATATAATCTGTGAAACGGTTATTCCATAACGGTCAACCAACTCGTGATGGCGTCCGTAAAATTTACGAAGGGATGATTCAACTTCACCATTTGGAACTCTTGGTTTAATAACTTCCTTGTGAGCAGCAATCCTCTATCAAGGAAATCATGATAGGAAATACAAGCCCGGGAATATCGTATTAATTGGGAGATACAATATTACAACCAGTTTTCAAACAGATATACTACACTTCAAACCTTTTGCCAAAATAAATATGTTTGCATTGATGAATAAGACCAAGTTTATGCAGAAATCCGTTTCAAAAATGTTATTTTCTGTAACCTGGACAATAATCGAATTCCATCACTATTAAATCACTAGTAAATCACTTATGTGGTTTGACAGTTCCTACAACATTACAAATAATGTGTTCTGAAAAAAACATTGCCTTCCTGTATTGCTGTTTTGCTATCGCAATTGTAAAATATATATGTTTATCATGATTTTTATCAATGATAAGGACGTTCAGTTTATGATATTGACTTGATAAGATAGCTAAACATGAAATGAAATGTTCTCAGGGATGATATTACCCTGTATCTGCTTAGGACAAGATAATTTACCAATCGAATCACATCACTAGAAGTAAATCCCTACTAGGTTTGACGCCTCTCACAACATTATAATGAACTTGATTCTGCAAAAATAAGTTTCCTTCATGTGTTTCTGGTTTGCTCTCGCAATAATTGAGTTTTCCTCTGAAAAACATTTCGAAATTCTCTTACTAAGATTTAAAAATGTGTGTCAATTTAGTTTTGTATTACATGTAAAGTATACAATTTTCAAGAAATCAAAATTAGGAACGATTAGATCGATGTTTGATGTGTATGAGCTTTTGATTTTGCCATTCGATAAGATACGTTCCGTTTTGAATTTTCCTACGCGTTCGATTTTTTGTTCTGTTATTTTACTATTTATATTTATGTTAATAAATTGATAGACTGCTTAATGTCATCTGTATATTCGGTCTTTCTTGTTTTCTGTCCTATCTTTAAGTAATCAACTGGATTTCATGTTATAAAACTTATATTAACTAATATTTATATATTACGATACAATTCTGCTTGTGGTACCTGCACAACAATCGAATAACAACGCTGGACATAAAATATCTTTAAAGGTTTGACGGCTCTTACAAAATTTTAAGTAACTTGATTCCACAAAACATAATTTGCCCTCTTGTGTTGCTGATTTACTCTTGCAATGATTTAATGAATCAACTAAGATTTGGGGGAATTTAATTTGGTATTACTTGTAAAGTGTACCATTTTCAAGAAATCAAAAGAAATAAAAAATCAGGACTTTTAGATTTTTTTATTTAGTTGTTCAAGTAACTAAAGGTAAAACAAATTTTGTCAATGGTGAAGTTATCATGTATCGGTTAATGATAATTAGGATAAGATATTTAAGGAGAGCAGATCGACATAATTCTTACCAAACCTTGCTTCAGAGGAATAGCATTATCGATATGAAGCTACACATTTGAACATCCTTGATTAACAGTACTTTTTTTCAAAACAATAGAGGTTTCGACGGCTCTCTAACAACATTGTAAGTAACTTGATTCTTCAAAATGATAACAGTCTTCTTTTATTGCTGGTTTGCTTTTGCAATGATCTTATTAATCTTTTGCAAAAACATTTGCAATTTCTTCCAAAACTCTCTTAATTTATGTCAATTAAATTTTGTATTACATGTAAAGTCAACAATTTTAAAGAAAAAACAAATAAAGACCTTTAAATATTTGTTATTGGAGTGCTGATATAACTTAAGGAGATATGAATTTTGTCAATGGAGAGGTTGCTCTGTATTATTTTTAGACAAGCTAGTTTAGAGGGGCAGATATGACGAATTTGTTATCAAAATTGAGACATAACCTTAATTACGAGAAATAGCTTTATCGGTATTGGTGCTATTCATTTGTGCATTTTATTACTATTACATATGCTCAGAAAAAAAATCGTTACACTTTGGACTACTTCAAATTAAATTTCTTGAGTTGTATCCAAAAAATCAAAATCAAAATCAATGAAGCTACGGAATATCTATAGTTATTTATAATTTTCTATTTGAATACCGTCTCCACTATATCTAAAAATGCGTATATTTTGGTTGATTTAATGTGTTACTGTTTTCAAGAAATATTCAATAAGACAGTAAATATTTATGTTACTCGATTGATAAGACAGTTTAAGGTTAGCTGAATTCTGTCTTTC
The DNA here is from genome assembly GCA_017311375.1 of Mytilus coruscus. NCBI lineage: Eukaryota > Metazoa > Mollusca > Bivalvia > Mytilida > Mytilidae > Mytilus > Mytilus coruscus. Next base: position 84,513,132 of record CM029603.1, read on the forward strand.
TTGTAATATGACATATCATAGGGTAATGAACTAGATTCTATGTGAATATTAAACATATTACGATACAGTTCTGATTGTAATCAAGTTCTGAAGTTGACATAAAACTTTGAAATTATTCAAAATTTTCCTAAATGTGTTCAAATATCGTTTTAATTTATTTGCTTTAACTTTTAAAATATAACAGTTTCAAGAAATAAAACAGGTTGTTTAAATTGATGTTATTGAATAGAGAACATAGCTTAAAGTAATATGATTATTGTCAATGGAGAGGTTACCTTGTATCTTTCAGAACATGCACAATATTTTACTTTAAGAATTGTTTTTGTATTCAAATTCGTCATTTGGTTAAGCATGCTATTTTTAACAGAAATCATTAAGGTCGGACGTGAATCATGCTATTCGTTGTACTAAAAGCATCTATTAGTATGTAAGCAATATTTTATCCGTGTTTCAAACAGATGTATTATACTTCCATTGGTCTTCTTTTTCGAAGGTACATATGTTTCGATTGATAAATATGACAGACTTTATGCAGAAATACGTTTTAAATATATCATTTTGCGGGTCCCTGTCCTCCAACCGAATTACAACGCTGGACATAAATCTTTTTAAAGATTTAACGGCTCTTACACAACTGTAAGTAACTTGATTTTCCTAAACATAATTTGCCTTCGTGTGTTGCTGGTTTGCTCTTGCAATGATTTAATGAATCGTTTTGAACCATTTCATTTGCCAAATGTTATGCAGGAATACGTTTTATTATTTTGTAGGCCCCTACAGACCAATTAAATTACAATAGTCTCCATATATTGCTATTTTACAGTCGTATTATATCATCCCTATCACTTTTTTTCATTTTTGTCATTTGTTTGCAATTTTTCTAAGATGTTTGAATATTGTTTAATTTATCTGCTATAACCTTTAAAAATATACAAGTTTCAAGAAATAAAAAAAAAAGATAATTTGAATTGATGTCATTACATAGATACCATAGCTTAAGGTCATATGATTATTGTCAATGAAGAGGTTACCCTGCATCTTTCAGAACATGCACAATAGTGTACTTTAAGAATTGTTTGCGTATTGAAATTCGTCATTTGGTTTAGCAGTAAAACTGTCTAAAGACCAGATTTTGTAGAATTTGTAGCAGACCTAGAACATGCTATGTTAAACATAAATCATAGAAGTACTAGGTTATCATGGTATTCATTGTATTTAAAACATCTGCCAGTATTTATACAATATTTTATCTAGTTTTCAAACAGATATATTGCAGTTCCATTGGTCTTCTTAAGGTAAATATGTTTCAATTGATGAATATGACAGAATTTATGCAGACTGTCTTCTTTTTTATCCCTAAACTAAATAATTGATGAAGGCCATATGGTTGCCTGTAATTCCTTAAATTCATTTGCATTTTCGTGGATAGTTGTCTCATTGGCATACCACACCTCTTTATGATGGTTCCATTGTAGCTCTAACACGGTACACACATTTGCGAAGTTGTCTTTAGTTTATCTTGCATATGAAAGGCAAACCATATTTATACCAATATTACTTTGTTAACAACAATACAAGGGAAACCATTGAGCAAAAAGTGACATAATAGTCAAAGAATTTATAGGGTTGAATTACTCCATCGCCGCTAGCTATGGACCTGATTAAATGAGGTTATAAATCTAACACGCCATAAAACTTTTTTTTTAAATCTGTCATCACTGGTATTGACCTACTTGTTGTAAAATAAAGTTCATCTGATATTTGTTTTTGCTAACGTATCAATAATGACACAGTCAAACAGTGTGAAAACAATATTGATTTTACAGACTTTAGAGCAGACCTCAAAGATGTTTTTGTCTTGTGTTAATTATCTGAGCCTTGATGAATAATAGCTATTTATTGTATAATGAAATCTTTCAGTACGAATACAACAAACTAACCAGTGTTTAAACAGATATACTTCACTTCCGTTGACCCATTATTGTCAAGTTTTTTGTTTACATTGAGGATAGTCATAGATGCAATGCAGAAATACGTTATGGTTTTTATGTTACAGACCAATCAAATTATAATTCCCCATATGTTGCTGCTTTGCTATTGCATTATATCATCCACTCCTTATATATTTTTTTAGAATTTTGTAAAAGCATAAAGTCAGTATTTAATCATTTTGAGAACTTTTTGCAATTTTTCCAAAGATAATTAAAAATCGTTTTAATATAAGTTGGCATTACTTCAAAAGTGTCCAATTGCACAATGTCATGGTTTTCTCTGACTGTTAATGGCGTCTTTACGTATATCCATTAGATGTTGGATGTGTACTGATTTATTTTTAAGTGTTAGATACATGATTTTTTATTAGTTGTTGTTGCCTTTGAACTAGCATTCAGTAACTGCGAGGTACTCTCATATCTGTGTTGTGTGTCTTTTGTGTTTATTTTCTTATATTTTTGTAAGTGCTTTGTATCGATCATATGAGTTAAGCCTTTAATTACTGATTGCTATAGTTTGCTTTTATACGCAAATGAGGTCGTTAGTTTTCTCGTTTGAATTGTTTTACATTCGCCATTTTGGGGCTTTTATAATTTACCATGCGGTATGGTTTTTGCTCATTGCTTAAGGCTGTACAGTGACAAATAGTTATTATCTGAAACATTTATCTCTGCTTAAGAGTTGTCTCATTGGCAATCATACCACGTCTTCTTATCTTTTTTATTTGCCTTTGCATAGATCAGACAATTAAAGCTCATCTAAATGTTATCAATGTAGAGGCTGTCCTGTATCATTGTATGATACAATGGTTAACTGGGCTAGGGATGACACACTTTTTATCATAATTCAGACAAAACCTTTCTAAAGAAGAATGCCCTGATCACTCCGGTGTTAAACGTCTACGATTAGTAATTCATTTTTTCAGAACAACATAAACATTGTACTTTGCTGCGTTTTTCATTGACTGTTTTATATTTTGCCCAACAACTAGAATAGATATTGTATGAAGCTACTTATTGTATAAAGTTGTTTCTTTTTTGTCCTTGTGTAGGGTTGTTAACAAGATATATGCAAAAGTTTTAGAGAGGTGAATAAATTTCTTTTAAATTTTAGTTGGTACCATTTGTAAGAAGTAAATAATATGAACATTTAAATGTATGTAATATATTTGATAATATAACTTAGGTGATATGAATTTGTTCGATGTATAGATTTCCTCATTTCTTTGTATGACAAGATAAATTACTGGAGCAAAGATGACAAACATATCCTGATAAATAGAGGCAACAGTAGTATACCGTGCTGGTCAGTAGTCATAACTCGATTAAGCGAATGAACTGTTACAAATAAAACCGCCAATATTGAGACTAATTCAAAAGTTGGAACTTTTTAGATCACCATACGGACTTCCACACTAAGAAAAACACATATCACATAATAAGCTATGAACGGCCCCGACATGACGAATGTAAAACAATTCAAACGACAAACTACTTCCTCAATTATGTAAAAAAAAGAAAACAGTAAACGAAAAACAAGTATAATATATGTATATAGCAATAAATAACAACCTTTGAATTATGTGCTATCATTCGGCTAAAAGGATTAAATTCCTGTCTAAGTCGTTAACACCCTAAAGGCAGATATGATAGAAAATGACGGTAAACAAACCTATATTATTCAGGTCTTAAATGAATACATGGTGTTGTCCTTCACTTAAGGTGGTACATAACACTACAGGGAGATAACTCTGTAAAAAAAAGCTGAACGTGTTAATCACGTTCTATTGTTAAGGAAATATTAAGCTTCTCAATGATCAAAATTAGTGTTTGTCAAACTGCTATATATCCAATGATATATTTCCGATAAAGTGTGTGGTTCAAGTATTTTGAAATGTATATATATTGTTGTTAAAGGGCCAAAGTAAATATTTTGTCAAAATTTTAGGAAAATTAAACCAGCCAAATTAATTTTAGTCAAGGTGTTTGGTACCACCTTAATGATCAAAATAGAATAAATCAAGTCAGTTCATTAGGGCATAGATACATTCTTCCTTCTCCATTTTGTTCCATGCAAAACCCGGAAAAGATTTTCTTTTTCTTTTTTACACCAGACATTTTTCTGAAGTCACCCTTGACAATGTAAAATATAGTTTTAATTGAAGTAGGAGCAAATTATGTGTCGTTGCGCTTATAACGCGAATTAATTGAAAATAACTCGACTTACAAGCCTAAATTTACTTAAACGAATGTCATCGTACTCGAATTAAACATTGTCTCACCTCGTAAACTGGATAAATTTATGCAAAAAAAAAAAAAAAAAAAAACAATTCAATCCGGTCAATTGATGAACTGTCATACAAAATCCGTTATTTTTTTGTTCTCTATTAATTTGAATTATTTTCCAGTTTTTCAGTATTCCTATATTCCTACACTACCAGGAATTTATACAGCGTTTACATGTAATTTAAATGCCACTACAAATACAGTACTGGTATAAAAAGTCATCAATCAGTACATTTCTTACTCATATGTATTCAGTACAATTACTTGTATGAATGTTTTCAGTAATGTTGAGAAAAAGTTGTTTTCAGTACTGAAAATTTCACTAATTTTTCAGTACTGAAAATTTCACTAATTTTTCAGTACTGAAAATTTCACTAATTTTTCAGTACTGAAATTTTAAGTCGTTTTTCAGTACTGAAAATTTCTGTCGTTTTTCAGTACAGAAAATTTCAGTCGTTTTCAGTACTGAAAGTTTCAGTCATTTTTTTCAGTACTGTAAATTTCAGTCATTTTACAGTACTGAAAATTTCAGTCATTTTTCAGTACTTAAACTTTTTGTCATCTTTCAGTACTTCTACATATAATTAACTTTATAGTTTTCGAGAATATATAAAAGCATGTGAACAGACTTCATAGTTACGCTTTCCGTAAATCTTGTGTCCGCAGTCGGTTTTTTAAAGCTTCTGAGATGTAGATTTATGATGACGAGAAAGACGTTGGCAGAAAATTGTCAACAATTCTTTTTGTTGTTTTGTTGATTTAACTTGACAAACAAAATCCATGGCATATGAATCAACGAATAATCAATGAAATAAAAACGGCAACTCACACACATGCTTTGTTGTTGCAGAAGTTAACGACAACGGAAGCTCGCAATGAGAACGGGTTTAATCTTTTGCTGACGACAACTTCAAAATCTTCTTAGGACCAGGATTCTTTAGGTAAAGAGTGACGACTTAATACAAAGTAGTTCACATTTCATTTGGTTAGTATGGTATGGTGGTGATGAAGTTGAATATGGTGTTCAAACTTTGGGCAATTTTAGTTGGGTGCAAGACAAGTGGGCCCGGAGACAACTCGGACCGGTTGTAAAAAAGACAACTCGGACCATCTATAATGACAACTCAGACTGAATATAGAATTAGACTTTGGAAGAAATCAATGATTTAAGGAAAAATAATGTGTTTGATGAGAAGTCTCTGATACAGTTTTGATGCCAATTTTGAGTATATATATAAAATAAGGTCAACTCGGTCCGTATATGAAGAGACGTCTATATCAACAGTTGAGTGTTGTTGGCCCAGACCACAAGTAATGATCCCGCTTTTCGTTGTCCACGAATATAGTTCCCTTTAATTAAAGTGTATTTTTCTTAATTTTTTCTTTTCCTTGCTCATACATTTCTTAGTTTTTATTGGGTGGAAATGAAAGAAGAGAGCTGAAATAAATTTTTGGATTTTTTATTTTAACTGATTTTGATATGGAAAGAGTGATAAGGCCAGGTGCAAAAAGGTAATATTTACAGTTTTCGGAACATTTCTTGACTTGTCTATAGGGGTATGGATGTGTATTGGCTAAATTTTTAAGATGCACACATGCAATTTTTTTTAAAGTTGGATATATTTTTGGATTTGTACTGTACATGACACACACAAAAGATTTGACAAAAAAAGCAGGTGAATTTTTTTCAATGCGACAAAACGTTATAAAGAACTAATAGAGGAATTAAATGTGGTATGTGGCCTGTTCCCAAGTATTTTTAGTCCCCTACCGACGAAGTCGAAGAGGACTTTAGGTTTGCACTCCGTATATATCTCTATATCTGTCCATCCGTCAGTCCAGCAAATCAGTTTTCCACACTTTTTCTTTCATGCTTGAAGATATTAATTTGATATTTGGTGTATTGTTTTATAATGACAAGTAACAGATCAAGTTGGAATTTTGTAACGGTCTAATGAATTTGCGCAGAGTAATGGTCCTTTGACTTAGAATTCACTAAAATAATCAGTTTTCCGCACTTTTTTTGTTTGTCATTCTTGCAGATTTTTGACGGTTCGAGTTGTCTTATTGACGGTCCGAGTTGTCTTTTTAGACTTTCCGACATTTTGATCTGTTGCTACGCATGCTTATTTTTACTGTAGCAACGTTTCATTTTTACTTTGTACACAATTTAGTGCCTGCATTTTGAGTTGCAGAGAATTAATTTTCCTCCTGCCTTGGGCATGTTGGGCAAAATCATTGTTTCAGCTCTTACCAGCCCACGGAAAAGGGGGGAAGGGGTTGCATCAATGTCATTTAGCAGAGAGTAGAAATAATTCATTAAAATTAATTAAAAAATGAAAATAATCTTATTTGATTACCTATTCGAAACAGGTAGCTTGGAAATATACATGTATATATATATATGGGTTTTGATTTTCTTATTTAATATATACATGATATATGTCATGTGTGTGAATGGGTAGACTTTCACATTAATCAATAAATGAACGGGAGGTGTTTTTCAAACTCCAACCGGACGTCTCAACTCTGTACCCAAATTTTTAGGTTGAGACCCCCTGTGTACCAACCAGGCCAGGATATGAACAACTCTAGAATTAGTACACTTCCCAATACAATTCTTATGTCACAATGCTTATGTCATGTATGTTGTTATATCACAGAAAAAAAGACCTGATTGTTCAAGGATGTAATTTATAATCGTTGTAATTCATTCATAAAAAAACAATTTGTGATAGGTGTATTCATTTTCAAAATGCTATGTATAAATATTCAAAATAAATACATGAAAATTAAATAGCATAAAAGGGGGAAGGGTCTTTGGTCTTATGATATAAGATATTTACAAGTATAAAATCCAAGCTACAAAATAACAGAAATATACAATAAACAATACAAATATGTAAACTATCATGTTTAGAGCAGTAACAAGAAAAATGCTATGAAGGAACATAGGCAAAGAAAATCTGACTTTTGATTTTAATCCCTTTCTTTTTACGGTCAACTGCTGCAGACAATATTTATTTATTGTATACATGTACATGATTTGTACATTTGGCGCCAGAGCGAGTGAAAAAAGATTGTACGTTTTCATTATTTTGGGTCAAAATTCATGTAATATATATTTTCAAGTGTGATAAGTCAAGTTTATTTATTTCCATCTTAATAGGTGCCAGAATATTTATTTTCAAAATCTGCCAGCATTTGGTCCCTTTTAGAATCAATGTCCCCTTATCACTATTTGAGATTTTGTAAAACTTTACCTATATACATCAATCATGCACACATTGCTTTTTTTTGTGACGTTCAAAATTATTTCTAATATGAAGGTAATATTGGGGCCCGCCTTTTGTGGGAAAAAAAACGGTTGATTATATACACTAGTAACTCGAATTTAGCTTGAACGGACAAAAACGCATTAACGGCATTTAAAAAGATAAATGAAAATTGAATAAAGATTGACAAAATTAAAAATTATTTTAATGCATTTCAATCCATATCAAATCATTTTAATACCAGTCAAAAGATTCCTTGCGGTCATTCAAGTTAATTTGAGATGTGGTTAAACTGCGTCAAACTAATTAGCCACGCCCCGTTAAACGGAATCAAACTGATGTTAAGTCCTTTTAAACTTTAAAGTATCCGCCTTTTGTAAGGTAAATCACTCAAGCGGTACAGCATCCGCGTGTATCTATCGTTTTACCGTTCCGAGAGTTATCGATTTTAGTCAGGAAAGTAAAATGTACCTCTTACAAATATTCACAATTAAAAGGAAATAATGACAAATACATGTGTAAACTAAGTTTTTATAGTTAATGATGCCAGATTTTTAAAATGCAGCGAAAAGTAAATTAGTCCTTTTTTTTTTTGTAAACACGCAGCAGCTCTTGAGATAAAAAAAAGTGACTGTGATAAAAAAAAATATTTTGCTTGAAATAAAACGAGAAAGCTGGTAGTTATTTAATAGCCAATAAAGGTACCAAACTGAGCTGGCATGATGAATGCCAATGGATATTGTACGCAAACATTAATCTATATGAAGGTATCGTCTGATCAAAAATGTAATTTCGTCGAGAATATGCAATAATATTTGCCACAGTACGTTAAGCAAATTTAATTGAACCAATTCCGTCCCGAACTTTTAAAAATTCACATTAAAACATATTTTTTTTTTTTGGTCTAATTCACCTGGAAAATTAAAATTTCGTTTAGCTTAAACAGTTTTAAATGCGCCCCGTACACGTATACCGGATACCAAATATACAGCAACACTGTTTGTCTTAAGTCTGATAGTGCTCTGCTAGTCATTACTAAATTCATACGTGTAAAACTATACAATTTTACTCATCTGCCTTCAACACGAAGTCTTGGATAACACCGAACAGCAAGCTATAAGGTGTCCCAAAATGACTAGTGTAGAACCATTCAAACGGAAAAACTAACGGTCTGTATATTCGACTTTTGAAATACATAATCAAACAACAACCACTAAACAGCAGGTTAGGGCAGGTGCAAACAAATGCAGCGGAGTTCAAAAGCCCAAATATACGAATAATTCTCGAGACTTAAGTGACATTGTTTTAATAAGATCAGAACCATGTATGTGTTAATTTTAAAGCAAAAGCTATAAGTTTGTAAGAAAAATATTGACGCATAGCTAAGAAAGTTTCCTTTTGCTAAACGATGATAACATTTTAACATTTTGGTATACCTTATACTTCATAATCTATTTCTGAAACGACTTCTCGCATTGAACATGTATGAAATGTTTGCCACTGGACGTTAAACAACCATTAATCAATCATTCAAATTGTGCTTTAAAAATGAATTAAGCCGCAATTGTATCCATCAATGAGTGCATTTGTTTGTTTGTTCATTTAACATATCCTGAATTTGTTTTTGTCCAGAATTATATTCCTTAGAAGAGTTCAAGTATGTTAATAAATTCATAGGGTATCATGTGCAAGTTGAAATTTTTCAGTGAAATCATTATTGTATGTCCAACGTTCTTTCATGCATATCAAATATTGTACCCACATTTTGCTGTTCGTAGTCTGTTAGTCCTCGGTCTCTAAAATTTAGCACACACTTATGTAATGACCAATCTCGAAAGGGGACATTTTTTTTATTAAAGAAAAAATAAAACAATTTCTATATTCTATCATTCAATTAACCGATGTACACCTAAGATTTTCAACTATAGATGTTGAATTAAAAAAAAAACAATAATAAGTCCCAATGTATTTTTATGGCAAACATATCTAATGGGTTATTTTCTCATGCAAAATAATTATTTTTTCATTTTTCAAGATAATAGTGTAATCAGATATGTTCTTTGACACGTGTCTTACAGTTCACCGATTTTCGGCAATATCATAGAAAATCAGCAAGTGCCTAAACATTAGTTTTGAGAATGTTGATGCTGTATTAATATATGGAACATGTCTTCATACCAAAATAGATTACTCACATTTAATGTTCTTGTAAACGAAATTGGGAATGAAAATGGGGATAATGGACGTCATACTCAACTAAACAAAAGAAACTAAAATTAAAATTGTACAAGACTAACAAAGGCCAGAGGCTCCTGACTTGTGACAGGCGCAAAATGCGGCGAGGTTAAACATGTTCATATTTTTTTTCGAATTGTCTTTTTGTGAAATTATTCAGCAACAAATTAATCTATTTATTTTAATACAACGAAACAAGATTTTTTAACGAAAGGAAGTATTTTTCGTCCCTTATATTTAAAGGAAATACGCAATTTGTCAAAAAAAAAAAAACTCCGCCCATCATTCTCTCCCCTCCCTTAAATCCAGAAAAGAATGAATTGACATTTTATTAAGAATAAAGGTGAAATCATAGATAAACTGCTATTGTATTCTTATTAAGATCTACATTTTAACAGAATCGGGGACTAATATTTCTCTAAAAGCCCATACATACACTAATTTTGTGTGTTTTTTGTTTCAAGTTGTTTCAATTATCATTTACATGTATGAGGCTATAAATGGGACCACCATTTATAAGTATATGAATTGGGTTTACAGATTTGAGAATTATGATGAAACTAAGTTAATAAGAAGCGAGGCAAAAAACAAAAAAAAACTAGATAACAGAATATAGAGGTGGTGTAACCCGAATAATTCAGTCGTTATATTTCGCTGATCGACGATTACTACATAAATTCACAATTTTATGAATGTTGACATTGATATAAATAGTTATTTGAAAATATTTTATCGAACTTTAATATCGTAATCTGTAAAATTCAACGAGACTTTTTGTACCTTTTCGCATGGACTGTCTCGGATATAACGATAACGCAAATCACGTGTATTAAACATGGTCTAGGCCTGAGGATATCATTTCATTATCACTTCCTAATATCCAATCCACAGACACGAGTCACACGACATCCCCGTATCTTCTAATTTTACTAGTATACGAATTACCAACACATTTGGCATTTACCAGTTGTTGACGCTAGTAAGAAAATGAATAGTTAAGTTCGAATTATTATTATTTCAAATGTCAAAACACTTTGAGTATTATAACAGATCATCTAAAAATCAAACTAAATAATTAGAAGTATCACAGCTCAGATCGGCCAATGTCACTCGTTAGAACTTATAACTAATTGAAATACTGACACATTGCTTATAGTTTGCCTAACGCTAATTTGAATCATAAGATATTACTGATTTAAAACTTGCAGTATCAAAATTGAATGGCATAAATTAAAAAGAAATACATTGGGTATCTAAAGTATTTTCATCATTCCGGATGACCCTAATAATATTTACCTTTCAAATGATTTTTCTACATAAGGTTATATCTTCTCTCTGGTCACTAAATTGCCCTAAAGCTAAATGTCACCGTCAGATGTATAGTAGAAGGCAAAAAACGCTTAGTTGTTAATTTCTGTGTTATTTGGTCTCTTGACGAGAGATTATACCACATCTCTTTATTTTTTTAGATTTGTTTGTGTTCAATGTGCAAACAATGCAAAACATATAGTATCTTTAAAATGAAACGGTGTGTAGATATACCGCAAAGAACTTCTTAGTGCACTAAGGACACTAAAACGATGTTTTAAGACCACAAAGAACATGGATATAAAAGGATATGAGTATATAACTCATAAATATAAAGTTTGGTATCAATAGATATTGTAATTTTGAAGTAAAATGACTTTTAATCAGCGCGTGCCACTCGGCACGTGACCAACGGCTTATTGCAAATTCCCAATCATTAAGTTCAATCAACCATATTGAAATAACAATCGTCTTTTGATCGTTACTAATTGATTAATGATAGTTATTGAATAAACCTAACGGTTTAGGGTGTTATAATTTCAAACTGATGAAAGAAAATTAAAATTGAATTTTATGTTTACTTTGCCTTTGTTTTATTTTGTTTTGAAGGAAATTGCTTTAATAAACTTGTTTTTTTTTTAAAGAAGCCAGTTTTGAGATAGAAATTGAGAAAAAATGCTTCTGAGATTTCATTTCCAACTTTACAACACATTTATTTTGGCATTGCACAAGTCATGTCTTCTCTGACTGTTCATGACGTTAAAATACTAAATCCCTGGGATATGTTTTAGTTGATTTTAGTCTCTGATGCATGATTTTTATCATTAATTGTTTTGGCTTTTAACTAGCTGTCAGTAACTGCGAGTACTCTCAAATCGTACTTTCTTGTTAATTCGACCTGTTGATACTATTTTAATACTTTTTGTTATTTTATATTAATATGGATCTTGTCTGTATACCAGCTTTGATTATTTGGAATATCTACTAATTTTCACTTCTTCGTACTACATTTGTATTAACATCAAGATTATTCTCCTTTAATCTGTACAGGAAGTTTTATTGTTGATATTTACCCCTTATGTATCTAGTGTTAAATTAGGTATTTATATGACAGACCTTTCTTGGTATTCCTAATTATTGGAAGATTTTATATAGACAGAACAAGTATACCTAAAACGACAAAGTTATTTTTCATTTACCTGTATATATTATGAAAACAGGTTTTTCAAAAGTGATTATTTTCTAAGGGTTTAATATTTCGCGGTAGTGTTTTGCCATGGCTTTATTTGGACTTGTTTGTTTGCTTTTGGCCTTGAATGTTTGTCCCTAATATTTTATTAACTATGTATTTACTTTCAGGTATCACAGATCGAATTAATTCGTTCATAGTGTGTTAATTTACGTTTTTGATTGAGTTAAGCCTTCCAATTGATGTTTTATCGTGTGTTTTCTATGTTGTGATGTTATACTATTGTTTCAGAAAAAGGAAAAAGGTACCATTAAAACGTTTAATCCCGCTGCAAATGTTTGCACCTGTCCTAAGTCAGGAATCTGATGTACAGTAGTTGTCGTTTGTTTATGTAATTTATACGTGTTTCTCGTTTCTCGTTTTTATATATACTAGACCGTTGGTTTTACCGTTTGAATGGTTTTACACTAGTACTTTTGGGGCCCTTTATAGCTTGTTGTTCGGTGTGAGCCAAGGCTCCGTGTTGAAGGCCGTACATTGACCTATAATGGTTTACTTTTATAAATTGTTATTTGGATGGAGAGTTGTCTCATTGGCACTCACACCACATCTTCCTATATCTATCTATAGTTTACATACTTTCATTATACATTGAAAGACATTTGAGAGTAAAACATATTCTTCAAAACCCGATTATAGAAGTGATATAGAAAGACTTCAAGAGGAAATATTATTTTCAAAAGAGAATTAATAATCATATTAAATTGTCTTCTATGAAAGATACCTTTATTACGGATGTCATTGTTTTTATTGTCATTCTCCGCCGTATGTGTATTTTATATAATTATAAAATTCAATTATGTTATTGATCTAACGCTGATGCATTTAAAAATAATGTAAACCATACATTCTTGCTTCTAAATAAAACTCTTATAATCTTATCCTTAGTAAATCTAGTATGTGTACCCATTAAAAGTATTTCGGTTGAACAAAATTACCGTTCTATAACTAAAATGTGGCCCAGTGATTTCAGAGGAGAAGATTTTGTAAAAGCTAACGACGACGAACGCAAGGTGAGCTAAAAATAAGAGTAGGAAATACGCTATTACATAGAAGTAAAAATATAACAGACAGAAATACAAAAACACCATATAACTGCATTTATCATGTCTATAAAATATTTCAGGTCTGTAAAACATCACTATCAATCAAGCATATAAAAAACAATTTCTTCTACTTAGAATATTACAGCAGGTCTTGTCAACCACACCAAAAACAGTACTTTTAAAAGATGTATAAACTTATCATCATCAGATAAAATACTAAAATCATCATTACTTCTTTTAACTTCATAAAATAAACGTTCACGTAAATCTGCATATAAAGGACAGTCTAATATAATATGTTTTCATCTTCAATTTTACATGTTTAATCAGTATACAAAGTGGATTCTAAACGGTCAAGGTTGAGCGAACATGAATTTCTATCGATTACACAGGTGACACTAATCTGATAAAGGCGCGTGTCGATAAAACATAAAATAACTTTCTAATTACAAAAGACCCTCTCACAAAAGATTTGATCATAAAATTTGAAATAATGTATTTTACAAAGTTCTATATGCCATGTCCTTTGTGACAGCTGTATCATTCCACCGGGTCCTTAGTGCACATTTTCTTATTCTTAGTGCACTAAGGAGGTCCTTACGGTATTTCTACAAATGTGCTGCCTTGGAGCCTTTATATCAGGAGACTGAATTAACGAGAGCTTCTAAACACCACCTAGGCCGCCTTTGTGCACTAAGCTCCTTTAACTGGGCCAAACCCATGATGGGATAGTGTTATGAATAAAAATAAACGTATAGTCAAATGTAGTTTTCCACAAGATATTATATTATCTGATGTTTTTGTCAAACAAATCAAGCAACAAAGAAGCATGGATATTGAACACTTGTATAACACTTGTACATAAGTTTAATAATGACAACTATCCATTTTGTTATAAAAAACATTGCATATTTTTAATTTGAGGTTTCATATGACTTTAATACCGGCGTCACACATCAGCGTTTAGCTCCGACGTACGCCGGGCGTGTTAAAATCATGTACGCTGCCAACACGCTAGTAATTTTGGATGCATTCAACTTGTCAATCATATCTGTATTGTGAGTACAACGAGCTTTAAGCGTGCATTGGGCGTACGAGAAGCGTATAAAGCGTGTATCGGGCGTTCAAGTAACGGATGGTGGCGTATGTATGGCGTTTGTCCAACGTAGATGGAATGCACGCTGGCTTAAGATCAATACCTCTTTATCTTTTCTAATTACGAAAACACAAGAATTATTATTTTTAGGTTGAAGTTATTTCTTAAAGATTTATTGATCAATTAACAAGACGATTAGACATTACATAAGAAGAGCGCGTGCCACATTAAAATAATTTTAAATAAGGAATCGTTTTGAAACTAATTTTTATTAAGTTTTGAAAAATCATATTAATGGAAATTAGTGAAAAGTCAAAGTTCAAAGTCATAAATAAGTGTTCCGTGTAGAATGTTTTTGAAAGTCTAGTTTGTTCATAATTTCTCGATGTAAAACGGTTTTGTAAACTTCTTTAAATAAATTCGGACCTTCCTTATCTGTTCACCAGCATGGCTGAAGAAATTGTTCCAAGATGTATTGTGAGGTGACACTTCCAGGTATTTAAGCGATTTCCTGTCGGACTTTAAAACTCTTATTACACAATTACAAGTTGGTGCATCACTTGACCTCTGAGGGTATTGATCAGTGTACACGGCCGATAACTCGTAACTTTCCATTTTGAAAATATCAGGTGTAATATACATATTTGTCTTGCGTGTCCGATAGTGATATACTATAGTCATTACTTATACGCTTGTTTATAAATAACGTGTCTGGTGTTAAGAATGATATTTATGAAATCTTAATAATTCCCAAAAAAAAGATTTGATAAAATAAAAATATATTTACATATTTTCCAAGGGTATATACTCGTTGTCAATGTCGTTGACATTTGAAACATACACATTATAATTGATTTCACAAAATGTACGCACTTGTCGATCATTGGTTTATACGTCTTGAAAAAATGTTATGGAACTATAATAATAATAGATAGTCACAATTTAGAATATGTACATGTATATACATGTTGAATATACGAGAGAAACATTTAGAACCAATCTGATTTAAAACAGGTCAAAGTATTACTCGCTTTAATTTGGTTCGTCAAAGTTATGGACAAAGTAAAATTACAGATTTATCTTTCGGTTAGATTATTTCGAACAGTTTAAGAAATTCGTCATCATCACAATTGTTGAGTATAACCAGAGACATATGTCTAATGTATAATAATGTGAACATGGTTCTTATAGTACCTTATGTCAATTTTCCTGTTCCGACATGCATAATATATATGCCACTGGACGTACATTAATGATCCCCAAAAGAATTTCTGAATAATAGAATTAATGATAGTTTGTATGAGTGTAACCATTGTAACCAATGTAACCATTATGTCAATGGGGTTACAAAACAAGGTAAGTCAATTATGGTGCACATTTTGTGCCTTATATGCCTTTTCTGTTCTTTGGTCGGATTGTTGTCGGACACATTTTCTATTTCCATTCTCCATTTTATTCAATTGGTTGCATGCATTTTTGTTTTATCTCTCTCTGATGTTTTCGCAGAATTAATCTAAATATTTTAAAGAAGACATTTAACTCTTTCTTCTAAAACTTTTAGCATTAAAACCTAATTGCATGGAATTGAATTAGTATGTTATTATCAGTCTTATCACTTTTCGGATGAACTTTATAATATTGACCCAGGAAATGATTTTTACAGAATTTTATATATTGTAGAATTCGTTCTTTTATCGACACATTAATTGATTAAATGCTGTGCCATAAAATGTCATTTTCGCGACATCAAACTGTGAAATATCGGAAAAAATGCAGCTTTTGAGATTTAACCATTAGCTTAAAACGAGAACATGGACCCCTCTTTTAAAAATGGCGTTTGGCATGATACTGTATGATGACAGAGACATATAATACAATTCGGCGTTTTACGTTTCCGCATTAAAATTCTTACGTTTCCGCATTTTTATAGTACTCTTTTCCGCATTGTTTTTACATTGATTTTATTAAAGGTTATTTACGTTTCCGCATTTAAATTTTTAAATGTAGAGCCCAATTTTGTAACGAAGATATTCCTTATCTCTTTATCGAAATCCGCATATTTTATCTTTTGAAACAAAATTTAAGGAGACAGAAATGTGCAATCAACCGAAATTTTTAGTAAATGTCGAAAACTTCAAACCCATTTATCTTTAAAATTCAACACATGAAGATATAGATATAATTTTATTACATATTCAAGTTGATTTTGTAAAATTAGCTTGTATGTAAACTTTCGTAAAAAACACTGTGTTGTTGGTCGTTTGCCCATAATTGCCCTAAAGCTAAATGTCATTGTCAGATTATGAGGGTCTGAATGGGGATTAATTATTTCTGTATTCTATCATTTTAGGCAATTTTTCTATCCGTTATACCTTTTGCTGATCATTCTTTATTCCATATATTCTAGTACCTCATCATTTTCTTTTCTATATATTTGTCTGGTTATTTTCTGTTTTCTTTATTCTTTTGTCAATAATTTTCATCCACAACGTCATGTATAATGGAAGATGATAAATATTTTAGTATACATACCACCGTTGTCAATTCTCCCTGATATACAAACCACATGTAGTTATTTCTCACTTGGACACAGGACTTATATATATATATACAACTCGTCTAAACATCAACCCAACAATGTTAGATCTGTTAATTTGCTTTCGGAAATTTTTTGTTCTTCCCTCGCCGGGATTCGAACCCATGCTACTGAGATATCGTGATATATATATTACGTAATAGTAGCAAATGGAATTTTATCGCACTGGCTTGTTAAGTGTATTTTGATCTGACAACAAGAATACATTTGTTTATCATAATTTTTACTTTATCTAAAATTAATGGAAATGGGAATATGTAAAAGAGACAAGAACATGAAAATAGAAGGCCACCAATTATATTTGATCATGTTTTAGTTTCGAAAAGGCAAAACCATCGTATTTTCAAAAATCTCTACAAGGATGGTAAAAGTTTTAACGAGCTTGGCTGGCTATACAGACTGAGCCCTCGCACGGTTGGTATCTAAAAGTTGTCGAATTTAAGAAACTTTATCAAGAGATTGGCTTTACCTAGCTTTAGGCCCCGGATTAAAAAATATCTATTTAGGAACCAAATTGTGGCTTTATATATATTTAATTTTGTCGAAGAGAACAATTACACAAAGAGCAACATGCGAGAAGAGGTTTCATTTTCGCTTACATTTTTTTTATTGAAGTAACTAATCTTTTGACGTTACGCCACAGAAATATATTTCAAATGAAAAGGTGCGATTGGATGCATCCAAAAAAAAAAAAAAAAAAAAAAAAAAAATATAGGGATAAAATCAGACAGCAATCCAACATAAACACAAGTAGGTTATCTGACATATAGAATAAAAGGTTAACTTTAAGCATAACCCGCGCTGATATCAACTTTCTATTTTCTGAGTAAAATTCAACATACATGTTGGACTCAATATACGAAAGTTTTTTTTAAGGTACGATACATGGAGAGTGCCATTCCTAAATACATACGAGTCCACAAACTTTTATAATGTAAGGGTAAATGAGGATCTCTTTAGAGGAACAAAGTAAAGATGCATGCTGAAGCAAGAATAATTTCCACACGAAGAATATCAAACAGGACGATCTCTCAATTAGTATGCAACTGTAACTAATACATCCATAGACATTAACACTAGTTAATGCTTTATATACTGACATTAAAACAAATACACTGCTCATATAAAATTTGGCATTACTTTCCTGGGAAAAAGAATACGTTTCCGCTATAAGTCTACGTTTCCGGAAATAAATACCTTACTTTTCCGAGAAAATAGTAACGATTCCGGTATGTTCAGGCAAAAGTAGTAATATCTTTTAAAGTCAAATCCCAAGGAAATGATGCACACTAGAGCTAACTGTTCACATTCTGGTATGTTGTGTGGTTGAGTTGCTGTCTCTTTTACGTCTTTTTTCACATCTCTCTTCGTATATGTACGCGACTTTGATATCGTCATGCATGGACACAATACTTCACTATTCGTTTCATTTTCGTATTTTGACATGATAAATATACAAATAAGAAGATGTGGTATAATTGACAAATTCGATTATTTATACTACATAACATAGGTGGTGTCATGATCACAAAACTTTCCAATAATTTTGACATTAATCATCAGTTATATTTTACTATTTTGTAAATTTGAGTTATTGACAAACAATCGCAGGTCTTTATTTGTAGCACGTTCCTTCGTTCACGTTTCCGCAAAAGAAAAAGTGTTTCCTTCTCGCACTTTAAGAGCTCTTTCCCGCAATTATTTTCAAGATAATTTCATATAACAAATTATGAAATCCCGACCAATGAAATTTATTTGAATATTAAACGTGGCCTACGAGAGCACCTAGATTAAACTTGGGAAGTTAGAATAGCCAATTATTTTTTTATCTAGTAATTATCGCTAAAATATTCCTTACACAATTATATGACAGAAACATTTAATCCGACCTGCTTTACAATGTTTAAGTTACCTTTTGGTCTTATAAACGTTTTTGAATGCCGCAAATATAAAAATAAGGTTTTTTTTTTTTTAATATTTCTTTTGGGCCAGGGCCGACTGTGCAAGGGCTTAATAGCCAGTCCAGTTCGTCAAATGTTCATTTGTTTCAAGAATTATTTTACATGCGGACATAACGAGAATCCTTTCGTAACCCCACTTCAATTTTCATTTGTCGTTTGCTGCTTTTACACAAATAACACACATTTTAACCAGTGACCGGTATTACAATTTTACACAGGTTTAAAAGTTCATTGAGCTGTTACTTTAATTACAAGTTTTAGTAAGACGAAACTGTTTACTAAATGAATTCAACAAATGTCAAGCTCATCTATATCAATTTTATTATTTAACAAAAATTTTTTAATTACAAGCTATTTTAAATGTCGGTATCAATGTTAATGTTTTTTTTACCAAAATATAATATGCATCTATTAAAACTATGTACACAATGACTAATTTCTTTTCCTTTTATGTGCGTGTCGACATCAAAATAATAAGTACGTCAATATAGGAATACAGAAAAAGAAGAATGATAAATATTCAGGAATACATTAATTCTACGATTACAACAAGGACACACTTATACAGAAATATAAGTGATCATTTCACCTCTCAAATGTAATTCAAATCTATTTATTGTCTATTGATTAAAAACATCTTTCACTTCTAGGTTTGTAATGAGCACAATTACGACCTTCTTATTATCTTTCCGGTTTTATTTTTCGCAAGTATATTTAAAAGATCATACCTTACTTACATGCCACGAGTTTTCATATTAGTAGGCAATATTGAAAACGAATAATTTGATATAAAGAGCTATTTTATTTTAACAGATTAACACTTTGTGCTTTTTAAATCGTGCCTCAATATTTATAAATTTAGTTATATATCTATTGTTCATTCGTTTATCTTATGTTTATATATTCAGATTAAAATTTTTATTAAAGTCTCACCACTTGTATAACATTATACATTCCAATTATGAATATACATATAAAACATTACGTATAACATTAAATATTGGAAAACATATATAAAACTAACCACCAGTAAAATATCTTAAATCGATAACGCTCGGAGCGGATTAATGATAGATACATGAGGATGTTGTTCTGCTTGAGTGATTTACCTTACAAAAGGCGGACACTTTAAAGTTTAAAAGGACTTAACATCAGTTTGATTCCGTTTAACGGGGCGTGGCTAATTAGTTTGACGCAGTTTAACCACATCTCAAATTAACTTGAATGACCGCAAGGAATCTATTTGACTGGTATTAAATGATTTGATATGGATTGAAATGCATTAAAATAATTTTTAATTTTGTCAATCTTTATTCAATTTTCATTAATCTTTTTAAATGCCGTTAATGCGTTTTTGTCCGTTCAAGCTAAATTCGAGTTACTAGTGATAGGGAATCACTGAAGCATGACTGGAATGGGCCCCCTCTTAGGGCTGTCATAAAATTGGGTCAGAATTCATGTAATATATATTTTCAAGTGTGATAAGTCAAGTTTATTGCTAGAATATTTATTTTCAAAATCTGCCAGCATCTGGTCCCTTTTAAAATCAATGGTCGTCCCCTTATCGCTATTTGAGATTTTGTTACACTTTACCTATATACATCAATCATGCACACATTGCTTTTTTTTGTGACGTTCAAAATTTTTTCTAATATGAAGGTAATATTGGGGCCCGCCTTTTGTGGGAAACATTTGGTTGATTATATAGGGAATCACTGAAGCATGACTGGAATGGGCCCCTCTTAGGGCTTTCAGTGCCCCCCACCCCCTTTTATGAAAATTTCTGGATCCGCCACTGACATCTGTTAACCGATTTTGGGTTGAAAAATCTATTTGCAAAGTCTGTAACTGTTTAAATATTGAGTTGATACAAAACAGACTAAAATTCATCTTTTATTTCGTATTTGAATGTTCCAAATTCAATCAATAGTCTAATACATGTACACATGTACTTTGACCTAAAATGGTTTACTTTTACAAATTGTGACTTGGATGGAGAGTTGTCTCATTGGCACTCATACCACATCTTTTTATAAATATGTAAGTAAACAAGCATTTGCATTAGGTCGATTTCTAATCCTATGCAGCTCATATATAATGTTATGATGTCATAATTACATGGTAATATATGCACATATTTCACAAAAACAAAAAAAATGCTATCTTTTTGCATAATTCCTTTAATGTTTCAGAACTTTCTTTATAACATTGACTGCAGCATAATAATAGCAAACAAATTTAGAGAAGCTTTCTTTACTTTTTACAGAATTCCACCATATATAAAATTAAAGTTGTTATACTTTTAATTTTCAATCCAGATTAAATGTTCAAAATACGTATACATATCAAAGTTGATGCAAAACAAGGAAATAAAAGAAATTTTACAAAATATACCAATTTCTTCATGCTTTGTTATTGTTGATATTGTAACTCAACAAATGTGAACCAACTTTTATCCTGAACACCAGTCTTTAAACCTACATGTACATGTATGTAAGTTATGATGTTGGGTCAAATTTAAGGTCAAAGGTGATAACTTTAAAATTTGCAATTAATTTGGGACCAAATTTCCACCTTAGTGACACAACTCCTTTGTCATACAAGAAGGTATTACATTCATAAAAATTTTACCAAACTTGGCAACAACAATTCATAATTTGGATATCTAGATTGAAATATTTGTAAGGGGTTCCGGGGAACACTGTGTCTCACCTGCAATTGCTGCTGTTAGTGTAAAAGTGTAATGTTGACTTAAAAAGTGAGTACATTTATCAGTAAAATACAGAATTTACAAAAAAACATATATGTGTATAACACTCATATTAACAATGGTTTTAATTTACTGATAATAAAATCAATGTTTATACCAATAACAAAAAAATTTCATAGATTTAATTTAAGTGTTTAATTGGTATAAACTTGTTAGAAGAATTTTCTTGTTCTATTTTATCATGGAGACTGCAATGATAAATTATAAAGCAATAACATTTCTTAATCTCACCCTTGCACAGGTCAAAAATGCGAAATCTGTATACTCACCTTTAAAAATTCCTTAGTGAGAACCCAGATTGGTAAGGTATAGTATTTGATGTAATTACAAAAAACTCTACCCTGAATTTTATTTTTAGATTACAGCAACAGTATGAAGAATTCCAAGAGTATGATGTGGTTTATGCATAACAGGATTTTATCATTGAATCAAAATCTTACAAGGATATAACATGCAAATGTATGAAGGAATCCATGGGTACTAAAAGCAATTATATGCAGGAGAGAACTTTTAAACAATACTTCAATTTAACAGACATACAGTGGTGTATTAAAGAGATCAAAAGAACCTGGAATAACTTGTCCTGTCGTCATGAGTGTATATTTCTTTCAACCACAAGCTCTTTCAGATTATTATACAATTCAAATTAAAATTATTGTATGAACATTTCAGATAAAGTCTCAAAATGGAAAATTTAGTTTTAAATGAAATATAAAAGTACAAAACATTGAAATAACAAGAATTTTTACAAACTTTGAGTTCATTCCATGGTGTGGGACATGTAGAAAGTCTATGCTCCATAAAGGGGGAGGGGGCTGGGTCCCTGCCCCAAAAAAAAAAAACGCCTTTGAATCCAACAGCAACCCATCGATAAAAAACACCAAACAAGCATCAAAATGGAAACATGCAATTCATACACTATAAATGTAGCATGCTCTCAATTGTCAGAAGTAGGTAAAAGTTGTGAATAAAATAAATAAAACTATATCAACACAGAATTTTCCATATAAAATATTTGTTTTAAATACTTTTTTTTGACATGAGACATCCAATGTGCAGGTTCCTAGCTTGGTACAGGCATTTGAGTAAACTATTTTTAGAATATTTATTATTTAGTAGATTAACAAAATTTTCATAAAAAAATTAACATCTTTCATCTCTGTCTGTTGCAAGTAAGACTCTTTTCCATAGGTGATTTGTTTCAAAATTGATATCATCCAGGATGCCAGTCATCGATGTACATGAAATTCTACACCTGGAAAACATTTTCTTGCCTTCTTGCTTTATTGTCTCTCCTGCGACATGCAAAACATACAGATAACAATCCTGCGGCGTAAACTATTTGTATTGAGCTTTATATTTTAGATGGTAATTGACCTGGACTGGAGGCTTCATACCTTGTGTACTGATGGCTTATATTACGAAGTTCTGCCATATGTCTGTTGGCCTTGACCTCATTTTCATGATTAAGCGACTGCTTGAAAATAAGTTTCTTATTTTGTTATGTGAATTTCTCACTTACCTATTATGTGACCTACCGAATAAGACTATTTACCGGGTTTGTAATAATATGAGCAACACGACGGGTGTCACATGTGGAGCAGGATCTGCTTACCCTTCCGGAGCACCTGAGTTCATCCGCAGTTTTAGTGGGGTTCGTGTTGCTTAGTCTTTAGTTTTCTATTCTGTGTCTTGTGTACTACTATTTGTATGTTTGTCTTTTCTTTTTTTTTAGCCATGGCGTTGTCAATTCTTTTTTCGATTTATGAGTTTGAATGTCCCTCTAGTATCTTTCGCCCCCTCTTCTATTAGTAATAGGACCTAACCTCGGCCTTGTGGCACGGATCAATGATCAAGGTTAAAGTTACACGATTTAAGGTTCATTTCTCAGATACTTTAAGCAGTAGGTCAACTATATTTGGTGTATGGAATGATTGTACATGGTGTACATGTCCGTCTGGCATGTTTCATCTGACCTTGACCTAATTTGCACAGTTCATTGGTCAATGTTAATTTTTTGTTTTGTTCTGTTACTATAAGCAAGTATGAAATGATTTTAAGGTGTAGATGTCTGTCTGGTAGGGTTCATCTAACGAGTCACCTTGACCTAATTTTTTCATGGTTCATTGGTCAATTTTAAATTTTCATGGTTTTGTCTGTTTCTGGTATAATAAGCAATAGCAAAACTATATTAGGTGTATGTAATGATTGTCAGCTTTACATGTCATTCTGGCTTGGTTTATCTGACCTTGACTTCATTTTTATGGATCTTTGATAACGTTAGGTTTATGTGACACTTGTACTAAAACTTTATCCTTAGGACTATCAACATAAAATAATTCATGAATAGTAAAGCAGGCAATACATTTCAGCTTGTGCATTCTTGTTGCATCTTATATGTTGTATTTGAGACATTTTTGGTTGGAGTTTACAGGACTGAGTGTTATTGTTGAGGACCAAGAAATATAGAATGGTAGTATGAACACATGTTCACTACCAAAAAAAAAGACATATCTATTTTCAAAATTTATATATTATAAAAGATAGAAGGTATGGTATACTAGATGAGCATTAACATTATATTAAATATGTTCAGTTTCTGTTTAATTCATATGAAGGCTCGATTCGTGTTAATTTCATATGAAATTTTTCATGTGATAGCTCGATTCACCTTAATTTCTGTATTTTAAATAATTCTTTATACCAACTGTTTTGGATTTAAGTGCTTTAGATCAAGGACAAACATTGCTGTTTTTGCAATTTAACACTCTTTTAATAGTGACATTAAAGATGAAGAAAACCGAATTAGACTATATATTGTAATAGACTTAAATATATTGGGTAGAATGGTTACTGTTTTCATGGGCATGTAACTAATATTTCCTTTTATTCAAATTCAAATTATGTATTTTAATTGGATTCTGCCTTACTACCATAAAATTAGTCCAGCTTTTTATTGAAAATATACTGCTGTCAAAATTGTTATGCAATATCAAAACCACACAAAGAACAAAAAGAAGCACACCAAAGTTCAGGTTCTAATTTCATGCCGTTGCATAGAAAATATCAATGTTGGTATTGCTGGTTTCTGGTTTAAACCGATAGCAAGCTATCTGAAATACAAAGTAATCTAAGGGAGCTACCATTTGATTTTTATGGGCCGGGGGGGGGGGCTAGGATGAAAAATTTTGTCCTGCTTTTTTAGTTGTAATCTCTGTCCTGCCTTTTTAGTTCACCTGGCCCAAAGGGCCAAGTGAACTTTTCTCATCACTTGGCGTCCGTCGTCAGTCGTCGTCCGTTAACTTTTACAAATATCTTCTCCTCTGAAACTACTGGGCCAAATTTAACCAAACTTAGCCACAATCATTATTGGGGTATCTAGTTTAAAAAATATGTCCGATGACCCGGCCCACCAACCCAGATGGCCGCCATGGCTAAACATAGAACACAGGGGTAAAATGTTGATTTTGGCTTATATCTCTGAAACCAAAGCATTTAGAGCAAATCTGACTATGGATAAAATTATTCATCAGGTCATGATTTATCTGCCCTGAAATTTTCAGACAAATCAGACATCCCGTTGTTGGGTTGCTGCCCCTGAATTGATAATTTTAAGAAAATTTTGCAGTTTTGGGTTATTATCTTCAATATTATTATAGATAGAGATAAACTGTAAACAGCAATAATGTACAGCAAAGTAAGATCTACAAATAAGTCTATATGACAAAAATGGTCAATTGACCCTTTAAGGAGTTATTGCCCTTTATAGTCAATTTTTAACAATTTTTTGTAAATTTTTGTAATCTTTTACAAAAATCTTCTCCTCTGAAACTACTGAGACAAATTTAACTAAACTTGGCCACAATCATCATTAGGGTATCTAGTTTAAAAAATGTGTCCGATGACCCCGCCTACCAACCAACATCGCCGACATGGCTCAAAATAGAACATTGGGGAAAATGCAAGTTTTGTCTATTATTTTTTGAACCGTTATAAAAAGAGAAAATCTGAAAGGAGCAAAAATGTTCAGAATAATGAGCTCTACCAATTGTCCATATACGTCAAAACTGTTTGACAAATTATTATAGGAGTTATTGCCCATAAATGACAAATTTTACCATTTTTTTTTCATTTTTGCCTATTATCATGAAAACTATGATATTTAGAGACAATCATTTTTTTCTGGTATGCCTTATATGATTTAAATTATATTAGATAAATAAACACTTTAAATCACAAAATGATCAGCAAGGAAAGATCTATTAAAAAGTCAAATTTTGCCGATATAGTTAGTAGACTGTCACTCTTCAAAGGAGTGATTGCCCTTAAATGAGGATTGTTTTTACCCTCTTTTGTGTTTTGAGCAAAAACTAAAGAAGATAGAGAGAAACTAAACAGACTAAAAGATCAGTAATAGAAGATCAACAAAATAGAGATTTTTGTCATGAAGTCTATTCTCTTCTACAATGTTGGAAAGTGTCCTTTGTTTGATATGCACATAGACCAAGGTTCGGTCCTGCCTTTTTTTTTACTAGTTTATCCTGACTTTTTTTACACAAATTGTCATCCTGCCCTTTTTTTTTTTTTTGCCAAGATGCTCATCCTGCCTTTTTTACTCAAAACTCCTGTCCCGCCTATTTTTTTCAAATTTTTTTAAAAGTGAAAAATATGAAACAATTCAAATGAGAAAACTAACTGCCTTATTTATAACAAAACAATTTACGAAAAACAAATATGACCGAAATGAACAAACCACAACCACTGGACTACAGGCTCCTGACTTGATCCAAGATTTATGTTATAAAAAGATCTTGAAATGTGTGCACTTTCATTTAAATTAATTTCAAATTATTACTGATAACAAACTGTCATGGTATCAGAAGAAAGCTTTCTATCTATAGGCATGATGAGAGAAATATGAACTATATTAAAGACTTCATTGCAATTTAAGTAGTACCTAGTCAAAAATAGCTATGACCATGCATTGTCGCTTGAAGAGCAACAGTTTTAATATGGACGACTGCATATATAATCTACATTTTTAATTACATTATAAAAACAAGGAGATGTGGTATGATTGCCAACTATCAACAACAGAACAAGGATACTATATATAACCATAATGTCCAACGTTAGACGTCGACAAAATCGGTTTAACCCCGCCACATTTATATGCACCTCTGTCCCAAGTCGGACAAAGTCATGTCATAGATATGTCTTTGCGTAGTTATACATTTAGTTTACGAAACGATATTCTGACATTGTGCTGTACAGCTAGATAGTATTAAGTATTTTTTTTGTCTGAGCCATGGTGTGGACTGCTAAACATTAAAGAACTGTAATGTTGACCTCTAACACCATTTATGACATACAACAAACAACGACAATCAAAAATTAAAAGTTCTGGCTTGAAACAGGCACATAAAGAATGTGGCCATATAGTTCATCAAAAGAATCATCTCCAAAGTCTTAATGGGTTGAAATGAAAGAATACATACAGCGATGGAGTTTTAAAATTAAATACTTGTATATATCAGAAACCAACTTATGTTTTTTGTGATAGCATAACCGAGAACTTTTTATTAGGTCTTGAATATGACTGCAACTTTCAGTATTTAAAAATGACTGAATTTTCAGTGAAATTTTCAGTACTGTAAAATGACTGAAATTTACAGTACTGTAAAATACCTGAAATTTACAGTACTGTAAAATGACTGAAATTTACAGTACTGTAAAATGACTGAAATTTACAGTACTTAACAATGCCTGAAATTTTCAGTACAGTAAAATGACTGAAATTTTCTGTACAGTAAAATGACTGAAATTTTCAGTACTGAAAAAATGACTGAAATTTACAGTACTAAAAAATGACTGAAATTTTCAGTATTGAAAAACGACTGAAATTTTCAGTACTGAAAAATGACTGAAATTTTCAGTATTGAAAACAACTTTTTTCTCAACATAACTGAAAACATACATACAATTAATTGTACTGAATACATATGAGTAAGAAATGTACTGATTGATGACTTTTTATACCAGTACTGTATTTGTAGTGGCATTTTAATTACATGTAAACGCTGTATAAATTCCTGGTAGTGTATATACTAGAAAAAAAAACTTGTATTTGCTATTTACTATTAAATCAAAGTTTACTTTCCCCAGATGTCACTGATATATTATATAAAGAGCCATTTATAACGGATTTTTGAGGAAAAAAGGGGGAGGGCTGAATAAAATCGGGATAGATTTTTTACTTTTTTCAATACCATTTTAACTTTGTAAGTACAACTAATAATCGAAACTATGCAAATGCGGGTCACATGTTCACCTATTCACTTCCAAACCTCCTAATTTTATTAAAAATCTGTTTGCTATTGTTGTGTTAAATAGGTTATGAGGAGTTCAGATACAAAAAAAAATGTTTATTTAAATATATTACCTTGTATATAGGTTCCGAACGGGATTGCTCTTAGTATTTGTAAGACTGACTTTTACAGTTCGTAAAAAAAAAAAAAAAAAAACAATCACTTGTTTTATGAATAATATAAAGGGAAAACAACAAAAAACAGCTACATTTACTAACATGAAACAGTGTTGAGTGTGCATTATAATCATGTTGGTCGTCCCATCGACTAGACAGGATGGCATCCCATGACTTCTTTAAATCAGCTGCTTATTATACTTGAGTTTGCTTACCGGTATTGTGCCAATTGTTTGAAATAGCTTAGAATTGACAAGTTGCCAGAAATAACTCCGTTGAAGTCAAAATAAAGACAGAGTGATTTGGGGCATGTATGATTACCAATGACACATCATCTATAGACCAAAAACGAAAGATAAAAAGGAAAGACTTCCGTACTATTTCCATAATTTGCAGAACTTATGGTAGGTCTTAAAAAGCAACATACAACAACATGTTAAATAATGAAATATTAAAAACCTACTCCCGGATCAGTATTACAAACATTTACAAAAAAAACTAATATAAAAGACAGACTTTGGGGAAACGTGACTAAGTTAAACACTTGTGTTTGATTCATTTATTCTTTTGAGCAATAAAATATGTTTCAACTAACTAACGACAACCACCAAATTACAATAATATAGCTTTAAACGATACATGCATATAGTGGCGAGATTTAACATTTTGTAAGAGTTCAATTTTGTACTAACCTTGGCCAGTTAAGTTTGAATCACAACATTATAATGAACACAAACTGTACATATGTTTTTGAAAGGGATTACCCGTACTCATTCTGGGGGTTATCTACCTTCAGTTGATATCAATATTTTCAGAACAACCAAAAACATTATACTTTAGACTGTTTCAACGAAACTTTCATCTATTTTGTCTTTTAGGGTAACTAAAAAAAATGAAGTCAATAAAATATGTATAAACGAATGTAGCTATATAACGATTGACTTCTGATTTTGATCCAGTGCGAAAATATAGTTCAGACGATCCGATTTAAGATATGCAAACAATGATTTCAACATAAGATTCATACTTAAAATACTTTCAAAAATGTTATTTTGCAAGTGGCTGGACAATAATCTAATTACAACAGTAGAGGTATATCTCTTTCGAGGATTGACGTCTCTAACAAGATTGTAAGTCATTTGATTTTCCTTGTTTGTATCTTTTTTAAAACATTTTAAAATTTCCAACAAAAGTTTTTAAATGTGTATTAATTAATTTGGTATAACATGTAACGTGTGACGATTTAAAGAAATAAAAAAAAAAAAGGACATTAGATCTATGTTATTCAATTGGTCATATATCTTAAGATGATTGTGTCAGTGGTGATGTTACCCTGTATCCGTTTTAGACACGATACTTTACTGTAGCAGAGATGAAATAGTTTCTATCAACATTGAAATCAAACCTTGCTAATGCAGAGTAGCATTATCGATTTAATGCTATACATTTGTACAATTTTGATTAGTAGAACATATTTTTAGAATAATGAAATCTTTGCATTTTGGACTACTTCAATTCGAGTTTATTGTATTCTGTTTCCAAACTAATATGACAATCACATTTAAGTATGATCAGCCTATCAACCTTTAGCTAATCACTAAAAATTATAACTTCATTATGCAATCCATTTTTTGTCCAATTCAATTTTTTCCAAAAAATTTCCAAGATTTTATATAAATTTAAAACTCCTCAATAAATAGTTTTGTTTTAATAGTATTTCATGTATAAAATTTAAGGTCTTACCTTTTTAGCTTTTGAATTTTGAATCTTGTAAAAACAACGCATTAATTAATTAGCACTCTTGGTGTAGTCTAACTTGTCCGATTTTCTTAGATCGTCCTGCATCATTCTCATAAATAAAGGCAACAGTAGTTTACCGCTGTTCGAAATTCATAAATCGATTGAGAAAAAAAAAACAAATCCGGGTTACAAACTAAAACTGAGGGAAACACATCAATATAGGAGGAGAACTACGACACAACAGAAACACAACATTAAAATGTAACACACACAGAAACGAACTATAATATAACAATGGCCATTTTCCTGACATGGTACAGGACATTTTAAGAAAAAATGGTGGGTTGAACCAGGTTTTGTGGCTAGCCAAACCTCCCGCTTTT
Organism: Mytilus coruscus; assembly: GCA_017311375.1. Classification (NCBI taxonomy): domain Eukaryota; kingdom Metazoa; phylum Mollusca; class Bivalvia; order Mytilida; family Mytilidae; genus Mytilus; species Mytilus coruscus. The sequence goes on from CM029603.1 coordinate 84,543,552, forward strand.
ACGGCAATGTTAAATATAAGATTAAAATGACAACATTACATGACAGGACTACAATACAAATAAATGGGAGAACATATAGGACAGAGAAGCATACGAATAATAGCTAACAAAAGGTACCAGGTTTAAAATGTAATACGCAAGACGCGCGTTTCGTCCACACAGGACTTACCAGTGACGCTCAGATCAAAAAAGTAAGAAAGTCAAAACAAGTACAAAGTTGAAGAGCATTGAGAACCAAAAGTTCCAAAAAATTGTGCCAAATACGGCGAAGGTTATATAACAAATTCTAAACAACATAAAAGTTTGATCACTGTTTCAATTACTGCTAGGTTAGAACGCACTAAGGACTTCCAATACATTTGTCAGAATTGTCTCCCATACCCCTGGTCTACCCACTGACTACGGTACCATTTCTAAAAAAATAAGAAAATAAGGATTTAGATTTATGTTATTGAAGTGATCAGACAACTTAAAGCCTTCTGAATTCTGTCTTTCGTTTAGTTTGTCAGATTTAAGTATTATCGACAAGATATAAGTTAATATAGAAAACATGTTAACAAATAGTGCTTTTTATATTTCTGGAGATTTCATACCAATGATATTTACCCAATGGTACAAGAAGCCTATGAATTTAATATGTCCTTGTATAATAACAAAATTCATAGTTGGTATAGTTTTGCTCTAAATATATTTAAAAAACAGGATTAGATGCTGCAGATTTTGAAACTTATGATCAACTATATATTTATTGGAATATATATTCAATGCCCGTAAGCATTGTAACAAAATATCGTTTTTAATTTATAAAAAGGCAGATCACGGTGAAATGTGTAGAACATGCAAAGTTTTTATCGTACTTTATTTACAAATATATGTATTTTATCTGTATTGTTTATATCATGGAAGTTTTAAATTGATTTTTCTTCCATGTTTATATCAAGAAACAAAGACATTTAAAAATATTTTTAAAAAATCGATGTAGAACGGTCCTGGTTACAAGTTAACATAGTGTTGAGCAGACCAGCCAAAAGTTAACTTGAGATCAGGTCTGATTCGATCGGAGTTATCAACATCAAAGTTAACTTACGGCAGGACTGGTTTCGAAGTTAACTTACGGCAGGACTGGTTTCGAAGTTAACTTATAATAGTAGCGGACCTGTATCCAAGTTAACTTTTTCAACAGTCATAAAACAGTCCTAGGACCAAGTCCGCTTTTCAAGTTAACTTGATTGTGGTCCTAGGACTGGTCAGAGCAGTCCTAAATCCTGTCACAGGTTAACTTTGACCAGTCAAAATGACTGGTTAGCAAGTTAACTTGCTGTACAGGTTAGGGCTGCACCAATCTGTAATATCCCAATAAAATATCAGATTAAGCTAGAGGATTACTTCTGAACACTACAAAAGTCAAAAGGTATGAAAAGACCAATTTTTGTCTGAATTTGCATGAATTTTTACTCGACATTCTTTCTTTGTCTGAATTATTTTTTAAAATTCTTAACATATTATGAATTTGTCTTTTAAGGTTCTTGATTTTTCTTGACAAGTGTCTTGACAGTACTAAAATTGTCTAAAAATTTCTCAACACTTTCTGTATCATCTGATAAGAGTCTTGATTAGTCTCGACCAATTCTTGACATATTCAGACATTATTAAGAATGTCAAGAATATGTCTTGACACATTCTTGACAGTCTTAAAGCTGTCTGAATATATCTCGACACATTCTTGACGGTCTTAAAGATGTCTTGACACTATCTCAACAGTATAAATTTCGCTTGAATTGTGTATAGACACATTCTGCACTGTTTAAACACTTTCTTTTGCTGTTATATACTCATTTTTATTATCGCTAAACTAAACTTAGAAAAATCAAGGATTTATATAGTAAGATACCCTTTGGGTGCACCTATGTGGAAAACCCCTTTTGTAGTTTAATTTTGATTTATTTTTTATTAACCGTTTAATTAAATTGTTTTCACTTGGAATATATATCGAAGTTACTGACAAACAGCATTTGAGATTTTTGCCGGTCAAAAAACTGCCAGTCAAATTTGCTTTACTAAAATGGGTGACTTGAGGCAGTTTCAAAATGTGACCATGTGTCTCTTTTGAACCCTACCATTCATCTTTTGCGTGTCTGTGGCTAAAAAAAAAGGGGGGGGGGAATTTCGTTTGGGACAAAGAATTTGTTCCCATCTTGATTAAAAAACTTATTAATTTTTTTTTTTGAACAACCAAAAACATTTTTTATTCAAAATTGTGTGTTGAATTAATAATTTTTTTATCAAAACTAAATATTTGTTATACTTTCCTCCTGATTTTTGTCTCAAGAAATCATAGAACAAAAAAAATGTTTAGATCTTAATTATGCGTGTCTGTTTGAGATCCATTTCATAAGACCAATGATTTCTAGAGAAATCATTGATATGACCCTTTATAAAAACAGTTTTCTATTATTCCTGGAGTAGATGATAGTTTTCTTTTAATCTTTGGAATATTATCCAATTTGTTTTTATGTTAAATTATTTCACTTCATGATTTTTGATGAAGAAAATCCATTTTAATTCAAATTTTTTTAATTAAAATGATGATTTTCATTTTCACCTATCAACAAACTTTTAAAAATTGTAGTGGCATGGTCAGTCAACTGATAAGTTGCATGGTTGATTACAGGTAAAGCAGTAATTTTCCATATGACAGTCGCGTGTACCCTGGGGTGTGTATAACTTATTTGGAATACCTTAAATGTATTGGGAACATCCTGTCCACGTGTAATACTTACTATATATTGCAACAGATGACATTACACACATTTTCTTCTCTTAAATCAAGGATTTGTATAGTACGACTATACAAATCCTTGGAAGAATTAGGATACATTAATACTTTGCTATTTATAAAAACCACATTTTGGTACAATAATTGTTTATTTACCCTATTAACATTGAATATTATGCATGTAGAATGAAAGATGTCTACAGTATGATTGGTTTTAATCACTTAGCAATTATTTATAAGATTTAGGAATCAACATTTGTAATTATTTACAAACCCACATTTGAATTGGTTTTTATCAACATACCCATATTTGTATTGTTAATACTTTAAATTTATAGCCATATTTGTATTCATAAAAATATTTATATACCTAAATTTTCAATTATTTTAAATGCCCAACTTTGGTTTTGTTGTAACAAGTGTAACTGAAACAATAGTATATTATATAAAGAGAAATGAAGATAAAGTTATATCATGTATATTGGTCATGATATTTAAACTCAGAATTGTCAAGTAAATTTAAGACACAATTCAAAATGTTCAGAATATGTCAAGCCATACTGAGAAAAAATAAGAATGTCGAGAATCTGTTGAGAAATTTCAAGACAGTATTGAAATGTCAAGAATTTGGCAAGAAATTTTAAGACCATATTCAGAATGTCGAGAATTTGTCGAGTAAATTTCGTACAAATTTAATAAAAATGAGAATTTGTCAAGAAAAATTAAGACACAAGTCATACATTTGGAGAATGTCGAGTAATTTTTCATGCAAATCAAGACAAAAACTGGTCTTTTCAGACTTTAGGACTTTTGTAGTGTAAAGAGCCCCATTTTAAAACCAGACAGTTAATCTATAAATTTCGGTTGAGTGACATTAGCCTAGATGTAAATAAAGGCAACAGTAGTATACCGCTATTCGAAATTCATGAATCGATTGGGAAAAAACAAATCCGGGTTACAAACTAAAACTGAGGGAAACACATCAAATATAAGAGAACAACGACACAACAGAAACACAATACTAAAATGCAACACACACAGAAACGAACTATGATATAACAATGGCCATTTTCCTGACTTGGTACAGGACATTCTAAGAAAAAATGGTGGGTTGAACCTGGTTTTGTGGCTAGCCAAACCTCCCGCATTTATGACAATGTTAAATATAACATTAAAATGACAAGATTACATGACAGGACTACAGTACAAATAAATGGGAGAACAACCAGGACAGAGACACACACAAATAATAGCTATCAAAAGGTACCAGACTTATAATTGAATAAGCCAGACGCGCGTTTCGTCTACATAAGACCCATCAGTGACGCTCAGATCAAAAAAGTTCGAAAGCCAAAACAAGTACAAAGTTGAAGAGCATTGAGGACCAAAAGTTCCAAAAAGTTGTGCCAAATACGGCTAAGGTTATATGCCTGGGATAAGAAAATCCTTAGTATTTAGAATAATTAATAAATAATAATTAAAACAGAGTTATGTAAATTTTATAATAATCTTGATCATGAATACCATTTGTTCTAAATTGCAAACTTTACTCAACTTTAAGAGATCTGTTGTTTTATAAAATGATAATATAAAACCTGGTCATACAAATTCTCAACCACTTTTCAAGCTAAAATAGATTTCAAATCCTGAGTCTGAAATTTTGACAGTAGTTGGTGACCTTGTAATGGAATCTTCATACTTGCAAAAATGAGATCAAAGTCGAACGTTACACTATCATATCTATGTTTGGTTTTTTGTTGTATGCTTATACTTGTAATTCTTGACTATTGTGTTAATACGTGCTATATTTTGTGTTTTTGCTTGACCAATATAGGTGTAATTTATATATACCGATACAATTCTGATCGAGTTGAAAACACATTATAAAACTTAAATCATTGTTTTCATTCAAGCTCTAAAATGGTATCCACATTTGCAGAAGTTGTCGTTAATTATTTTTTAACCATAATTACTTCATGTAGTATAATCAAATGTCCGCGCGATATGAAATTAGGGTCTCATAATCGTGTTCAGAAGATCCGAATTAAAATATTAAAAAATTGATATCGACGTAGCTGTTGTAAGCTTGTTCACAAAGAAATTTTTGGTTGTATTCATAGTAATCATTGATAATGCAACAAAAATAACAGAATTTTGAAAATGTTATAGCCGACCTTGAACATGTAATTTTTTTACATAAACATTTGGTTTTTTTTTTTAGTCAATGTGTTTGCATTGATGAAAGTATATAATTTATGCAGAACGACGTTAAAAAAAATATTTTAAAGGTATCAGAAAAACAATATAAAAAAAAACAAGAGAAAATCTTTCGATGTTTCACGGTTCCATAATTCTATAAAACTAATTTTGCCTTATGTGTATCTAGTTTGCTGTCGTAATGATTTACTTTTTGTTCTACTGAACACATTTTCCTACTAAGATTTATGAATGTGGGTAAATTTAATTTGATATTACTTGTAAAGTGTACAATTTTTAAGAATTAAAAAATCAGGACTTTTAGTTTTATCTTATAGATTTGTTAAAATAACTTCAGGTAAAATTAATTTTGTCGATTTTGAGGGTACCCTCTATCGGTTAAGAATAATTAGGATAAGATTTTCAAGTATAGCAGATAAACAGAATTCTTTTAAAAAATATAGACCAAACCTTGTGTAAGAGGAATACCATTATCGATCTGAGGCTACACATTGGCACATTTTTTATTTGTAGTAAATATTTCAATTACAGTAAAGGTTTGACGGCTCTGACTACATTGTTAAAAACTTGATTCTTTAAAATGATAATTGTCTTCCTGTGTTGCTGGTTTACTTTTGCACTGATCTAATTCATCTTTTTGAAAAACGGTTGCAATTTTCTTCCAAAAATCTATTTATTTGTGTAAATTTCATTTGGTATTTTTCATTTGTATTACATGTAAAGTTTACCATTCTAATGAAATGTCAAATAAGGACCTTTAAATTTTTGTTATTGGAGTGCTGATATAATTATAGTCAGTGTTTTATCTTAGCTTGCTTCTTTCTCACAGATGTTTAAATATCGTTTTAATTGAGATGCAGTAACGTTTAAAGAAGACAAGTTTTATGAAATTGACAATGAAGAGGTTAGACGGCATCTTTCGAAACATACACAACATTGTACTTTACTTTCGGAACATACACAACATTGTACTTTACTTTCGAAACATACACAACATTGTACTTTACTTTCGGAACATACACAACATTGTACTTTACTTTCGGAACATACACAACATTGTACTTTACTTTCGGAACATACACAACATTTTACTTTACTTTCGGAACATACACAACATTGTACTTTACTTTCGGAACATACACAACATTTAACTTTACTTTCGGAACATGCACAACATTGTACTTTACTTTCGGAACATGCACAACATTGTACTTTACTTTCGGAACATGCACAACATTGTACTTTACTTTCGGAACATACACAACATTGTACTTTACTTTCGGAACATACACAACATTGTACTTTACTAATTGTTGTTTGATTCAAATTCGATACCATTTGGTTATGCAGTAAAACTGTCTAAAGACCAGATTTTTAAAATTTTATACCATAGCTAGTGCATGATATTTTTTAACATATACAATTTAATACGAACGCCATCACAAGTTTGTTGGCCTTTATTGAATATCCGTTTCACAGATGACAGCGGCTATGTTTCAATTGTCGTAATTACAATCCCGTCCCCTTTTAATCGAATGTGACCTACCGAATAAGACTTATAACCGGGATTGTACTAACATGAGCAACTAGACGGATGTGCTATATGTGGAGCAGGATTTGCTTCCACTTTCATAGCAGCTAAGATCAACCAAGTTTTTATGGGCTCGTGTTGTTCAGTCTTTCGTTTTCTATGTTGACTTTTAAATACTGTTGTGTGTTTGTTGGTCTTTTCCTTTTGTTTGGAGTTTGAATGTCACTTCGGTATCTTTTGCCTCTCTTAAGTCAAACATGAATCATGCTATTTACTGTATTATAAACATCTGTCAGTGTGCGTGCATTATTACAACCAGTCATCAAACAGATATATTACACTTCCATTGGTCTTCCTAAGTAAATATGTCTGTATTGATGAATATGACAGATTTTATACCTTCGTGTGTTGCTGGTTTCATCTTGCAATGATTTAGTTTTCTTCTTAAAAACATTTTGAAATTTTCCTATTTTAGATTTAAAAACATGATAAATGTGTATCAATTTAATTTGGTATTACAGGTAAAGTGTACAATTTTCAAGAAAAAAAAAAGACGTTTAGATCGACGTTTGATGTGTTTGAGTTTTTGATTTTTCCGTTTGATAAGGGACTTTCCGTTTTGAGTTTTCCTAGGAGTTCGGTATTTTTGTTATTTTACTATTTATATTTCTGCTAATAAATTGATAAGGCTGCTTAATGTCATCTGAATTCGGATTTCTTGTATTTTGCCCCATCTTATGGTAATCAACTGGAATTCTTGTTATAAAACATGTATTAACTTATATCCATATATTACGAAAAATTCTGCTGATGGTACCTGCCCAACAATCGAATTCTGGACATCAATCTCTTCAAAGAACATGCTGTGTTAACAGCAATCATTTAAGTGAATCATGATATCCATTGTATTAAAACATCTATCAGTATGTATGCAATATTTTACAAAGTTTTTAAACAGATGTAATACACTTCCATTGGTCTTCTTTTTCCAAGGAAAATATGTTTCCATTTATGAATGTGACAGAATTTATGCAGAAATACGTTTCAAAAATATTATTTTGCAGGTCCCTGCACAACAATTGAATTACAACAGTGGACAAAAAATATCTTTAAAGATTTGACGGCTTTCACAACATTGTTAGTAACCTTATTCCGAAAAACATAATTTGCCTTCGTGTGTTGCTGGTTTGCCTTCCTTCGTGTGTTGCTGGTTTGCCTTCGTGTGTTGCTGGTTTGCCTTCGTGTATGGCTGGTTTACCTTCGTGTGTTGCTGGTTTGCCTTCGGAATGATCTAAATCATCTTTTAAAATATTTGAAAACATTCTTTTAAATTTCCTACAAAGGTTTACAAATCAGTGACGATGAATTTTGTAGTGCATCTCAAGAGTACAATTTTCAAGAAATAAAAGATAAGGACGTTGAGATTGATGATATTGATTTTACAAGACAGCTGAAGATGCTATGTAATATTCGCAATAGTGATATTGCCCTGTATCTTTTTTGGAACTATAACATTAATTGAGAAGAGATGACAGAATTTGTATTGATATTGAGAGCAAACCTTGCAAAAAAGGGGTAGCATTATCAATCTGGTGCTATAAATTAGAACATCTTTGATTAGAAGTCCACATTACTTGAACAGTAAAATCTTTGCACTTTGGACTACTTCAATTTGACTTTCTTGTTTTTGTCCCAAAACTAACTCATTGTTAGAGGCCGTACGGTTGCCTATACTTGCTTACATCCATTTCATGTGAACTTTTGTGCAAAGTTGTCTCATTTGCAACCCTACCACATCTCCTTATGTTTATAACATAAACATTATATGACTCTATCATTTGATAAAGCCATCTAAAATCTGACTTTCTTCTTTTTTGTCCTATTTTAGGGTCATTAGCAAGATATAATTTAAGATAGAATAAGTAAAAGGATATATATTGCTATAGCACGATACAATTCTTATTCTGATAGAACAGTTATAATTGTTCCATTGTTGCTGCTTTGCTATTGCATTATATAACCCTCTCCTTTTTATCTTCAGTAAAATACTTAATTGGTAAAACCTTTAAGTCAGTATTCTTTCATTTTGAGAAATTTTTCCAATTTTTTCAAAGACGATTAAATATCGTTTGAAATTATTTGGCATAACTTCACACACTATCATGGTTTTCTCTGACTTAATGACGTCTTTACGTATATCCATTGGATGTGCACTAACTGATTTTGTAGTGTTAGAAACATGATTTTTTATTAGTTGTTATTGGCTTAGAACTACATGTAGCCTTAAGTAACTGCCAGGTACTCTCGTATCTGTAAAGTGTGTCTTTTGTGTTATTTTGTTATACTTAAATGTGTGCTTTGTATCGATCATATGAGTAAACTGATTGTTATAGTTTGCTTTTATAATGTTCTGCTACACCAGCTTTGGCACAAGCAAAAATGTTTTAAAATGTTTAAACACTGCATATTCTGTTCGTGTCTGTCTCAAGTCAGGAGCCTGTAATTCAGTGGTTTTTGTTTGTTGCTGTTTATCATATCTGTTTTTCGTTTATTGTTTTGTACACACATCAGGTTGTTAGTTTCCTCGTTTGAATTGTTTTACATTCGTCATTTTGTGGCTTGTTATATCTACTATGCGGTATTGTTTTTGCTTATAGTTGAAGATTTTATTGTGACCAATAGTTATTAACTTCTACATCATTCGATCTCTGGTGGAACGTTGTCTCAATAGCAATCATACCCCGTTTTCTTGTCTTTGTTATTTAAAAAAAGAGGCTGTTTAAACTAATTCATATGCAGAGATCAGATTATAAAACTCGTCTAAATGTTGTCATTGGAGAGGTTGCCCTATATCATTTTATAATACAATGGTTAACTGGGCCATGGTTGACAAACTTTTTTTAATTATTCAGACAAAACCTTTCTAAAGAGGACTGCCCTTATCAATCCGATGATAAACGTCTACGATTAGTACTTCACCTTTTCAGAACAACGTAAACATTGTTTACTTTGCTAAGTTTTACAATTGACTGTTTTTGCCTAAAAAACTAGAATAGAAATTGTATGAAGCTACTTATTGTCTAAAGGTATTTCTTTTTTGTCCTTGTGTAGGGTTACTAACAAGATATAAACAAACGTTTGAGAGAAGTGTATGAATTTCGTTTTAATTTGAGTGTGTACCATTTGTAAGAAGTCAATAGTAAGAACATTTAGATGTATGTAATTGATTTGATAATATTACTTAGGTGAAGAATTTGGTCGATAGAGATATTTCCTGATTCCTTTTTATGACAAGATAGTTAACTGGAGTAAAGATGACAAGAATATTCTGATCAAATTGAAACTAATAAAAAAAGTTGAAACGTTAAGATCACCATACGGCCTTTAACAATAACCCATACCGCCTAATAAGCTATAAAAGACACCGACATGACGAATGTAAAACATTTCAAATGAGAAACAACGGCCTTAATTTAAAAAAAAAACAGTAAACGAAAAAGAAGTATAATATATGAATTTTTGAAATACTAAGGCTTTTCTACCTCAGGAATAGATGACCCTAGCTGTATTTGGCAAAACTTTTAGGAATTTTTGGGTCCTCAATGCTCTTCAACTTCGTACTTTATTTGGCCTTTTTACCTTTTTTTTATTCGAGCGTCACAGATGAGTCTTTTGTAGACGAAACGCGTGTCTGGCGCAAATACAGAATTTAAATCCTGGTATCTATGATGAGTTTATATGTATATAGCAATAAATAACAACCTTTGAATTATGTGATGACATTCGACTGAAGGATTAAATTCCTGTCTAAGTCGTTAAGACCCTAAAGGTAGATAGGATAGAGCATGACGGTAAACGAACCTATATTATGCGGGTTTTTAATGAATACATGGTGTGCTCCTTCACTTAATGACACAAATAAGAATGAATCAAGTCAGTTCATAAGGACACATTTACATTTTTCCTACTCAATTTTGTTCCATGCAAAACCCGGAAAAAGATTTTCTTTTTCTTTTTTACACAAGACATTTTAAATGAAGTCACAAAATTACCCTTGACAATGTAATATATAGTTTTAAGTGGTGAAGTAGGAGCAACTTATGTGTCGTTGCAATTATATCGTGAATTAATTAAAAATAACTTGACCTACAAGCGTAAATTTATTTAACCGAATGTAATCGTACTCGAACTAAACATTGTTTCACCTCGTAAACTGGATTAATTAATGCATGAAAAAACAATTCAATCCGGTCATTAGATGAACTGTTATATATGTTTTATTGGAAATGGATACAAGGCAACAACCTTGTGGCTGTTCATTGGCAAATGATCGAGAAAATTACGTCATTCATTACCCTGTGCATTATACAGCTCATAGTTTAACCATTTAAATTTGGTATTAAAATAGGTTCAAGCGACTTTGTATTCTAACAATGAGTGCATTTCAAAACATAATAAATGTTATTACAGAACCAAATACGTATCAATTTTTATTTTTTACTCGATTTTCAATAATAGCATCTAATAGTTGGTTTAACCCACCAGTTTCTACTTGAGAAAATGCCTGCACCACGTCAGGACTATGACAGTTGTTATCCATTCGTTTGATGTGTTTGAGCTTTTGATTTTGCCATTTGATTAAGGACTTTCCGTTTTGAATTTTCCTCGGAGTTCGGTATTTTGTTATTTTACTTTTGATTAGTTTAATGCTTAACCGTTCTGTAATTCATGACTTCAAAATATTGATATAACATTTTCTGATTAGTGCCATGATTTACATTTTTTGTCGTTGTTAACAGAGGACCTTATTTTTTTTTTTTTTTGCTTTTTTTTTATTAATTTCTGTATATTTAAAATGGAAAGTTCTTTGCTTCTCTCTATTTAATATCTCCCATCATCAATTATATACTTTCTCTAAAATTTGAGACTTTAATAAAAAGAAGATGATCAAAACCACGTGAAAAGTTCTCTAAGAAATTGTACGAGCTTTCCAAGAAGTATAGAACTGAAACATCCTGATGTCATCCCTTATCTTGTCAGATGTTTCATGTATGCCATCAAGGAGAATGAAGGACTAACAGATGATTTGAGAGAGGGTTTAAACAGAATAGTTCCCATGTTTCAGGAGACCACTCTCTATGCACAGATATTGAATGGTGTACCTACAAAGATGACCCTGTAAATTTTAAGTAAAAATGTTTATTTGACTAATGTGATTAACATAATGCTATTTCTAATTATCATCAAAATTTTGCATTCTTTCAATGAACACTTTCCTGACTGGAACATGCACTATAACTCTTCTACTACTCTGAACCCTTCACCAGAATATTTTGAATATTTTCATTTATGATCTCTAGTCCAGTCAATCTAATAAATTTGACCCTAACCGAAAGTAATTGCAACAGAAAATTTTTAGTTTTAATATTTAGTATTATACCCCAAATATACACAGAAAAAATCTCTAAAATCTAACTTGAGGCAGACTAAAAAAATCCCATTTAAAGTTCCTATGGAGATTTGCATTGAAAGGAATAACTCGTGCAAAAAGGCAGAAATATCACTAAAATTGATATCAAATTATAACTTCCTTTTATTCATCAGATTGTATTGATTCTTGATTTTTAGTGTTCTTTAGATTAAAAACAACTCTAAAAGTGTTTTCATATCTTTATCAAACTATTAAGGAATAACAGTACTGTAGTTGAAGAGTTGCCACCGTCAATTGTAGATTGACGGTCACAAATGCAGTTTTACTGGCGACGCGTAGCGAGACAGTAAAACAATTCTTACCGTCAAATAAAATTGACGGTGTATATTCAATTCTATGCATTCAAAAGAAAAATATGATAAACTTGAAAAATGTCTAAATTTGACAAATAGAAAAAATCCGCGAAACTTCATGAATGATTTTGGCACAAAGACGCCATGGCTAAACGTGACGTCATACAAATGAAAACTTACAAATTGGAGGTTATTACGTTACCTGTACGCTTCAAATTCGGATAAAATTACATTAAAACAGCGAATTCGAGGTAGGTGTTGTTTTATTTTCGATTATATAGTAGTAATCGAACATTTGTTGATTCAATCAATTCAAAATGGCGGGTCCCTCCATAGTTACGCCTGGTCAACTGTGGATTTGACGGCAACTTTTAGCCAATGAAAAAATTGTTACATCAAATTGCATTAGAATCTAGATTTTGTAATTAAATAGTTGACCATTTATTGAATTTTTCAACATGTCAAGGTAAAGTATCTCAAATTTAATAAAATAATTAAGCATGTATTCTTTTTTGTGGTTTAAAGTTTCTTTAGATAAGTAAGTTGCTGAAAAAATATAATATACAGATATAAACAATACAAATTTTCACATTATTTTTCAAATGGTCACAAAGCTTCAAATTTGCAATTTCTTAAATGAATAAAATGCTCCATAGGCGCAGCTTGATACGACCGCAGAGGTCGAACCCTGAATAGTTGGGGCAAGTATGGACACAACATTCAAACTTGATACAGCTCTGAATTTGGATTGTGATTAAATATTTGACACAGCATAGGTTTCTGACACAGAATGAATGTGGTCTAAGAACTTAAAATTTTAAATTGGACATTCACCTATTATGGTCCAATATCCAAAATCTAAATACATGGTTAGATTCAGCATATCAAAGAACCCCAAGAGTTCAATTTTGATGAAATCAAACAAAGTTTAATTTTGGACCCTTTTGACCTCAATGTGGACAAAGTTGATAACGGGCCCAAAATCAAAATCTAAATACATGGTTAGATTCAGCATATCAAAGAACCCCATATATTCAATTTTGTTGAAATCAAACAAAGTTTAATTTTGGACCCCGATTTGGACCAACTTGAAAACTGGGCCCATAATCAAAAATCTAAACACATGTTGAGATTCAGCATATCAAAGAACCCTAAGATTTCAAATCAAACTAAAGTTTAATTTTGGACCCTTTGGACCTTAATGTAGACCAATTTGAAAACGGGACCAAAATTAAGAATCTAAATACACGGTTAGATTCGGCATATCAAAGAACCCCAATAATTCAATTTTGATGAAATCAAACAAAGTTTAATTTTGGACCCTTTTGACCTCAATGTGGACAAAATTGATAACGGGCCCAAAATCAAAAATCTAAATACATGGTTAGATTCAGCATATCAAAGAACCCCATATATTCAATTTTGTTGAAATCAAACAAAGTTTAATTTTGGACCCGATTTGGACCAACTTGAAAACTGGGCCCATAATCAAAAATCTAAATACATGTTTAGATTCAGCATATCAAAGAACCCTAAGAATTCAATTTTGTTAAAATCAAACTAAGTTTAATTTTGGACCCTTTGGACCTTAATGTAGACCAATTTGAAAACGGACCAAAAATTAAAAATCTAAATACAAGGTTAGATTCGGCATATCAAAGAACCCCAATAATTCAAGTTTTGATGAAATCAAACAAAGTTTAATTTTGGACCCTTTGGACCTCAATGTGGACCAATTTAAAACAGGGCCCAAAATCCAAAAACTTAATACACGATTAGATTCAGCATATTAAAGAACCCCAACAGTCCAAGAATAAAACCCCATTGAAATTGGTCAAGAAATAAGCAATTTATATAAAGTATCTTCTTTTACACAATACTGTGCAATTGAATATTTCTTGCAATTGCGCAATACTGTGCAATTGAATATTTCTTGCTATTGCGCAATACTGTACAATTGACAATTTCTTGCTATTGCGCAATATTGTGCTATGGATATTTCTTGCTATTGCGCAATACTGTGCAATTGAAGATTTCTTGCTATTACGCAATACTGTGCAATTGAAAATTTCTTGCTATTGCACAATACTTATTTATAATAATTTACACATCCTGTTTGGTGTGTATCTCCTGCCATATCATTATTATTTGCTTTTAAATATAAATCAGAAATAACCAACTTAAATGGAAAATTTTAAAGAAAAAAGAAAAAAAAAATCCCCCAAATTTTTGAACTCCCTTATGATTCATCACCCCAAACTCAATCCCAGCCTTCCCTTTGAGGTATGGTACTTTTGCAGTACAATTTCAGAGAGATCCATACACTTGAACACAAGTTATTGTCTGGAAACTAGAAAATGCTTATTTTGGCCTTTTTGGCCTAATTCCTAAACGTTTCAGGCAATTACCCCCAAACTCAATTCCAGCTTTCCTTTGTGATATGGAACCTTGTAGTACAATTTCAGAAAGATCCATACACTTACACACAAGTTATTGTCATGAAACTAGAAAAATGCTTGTTTGGCCCTTTTTGGCCCCTAATTCCTAAACGTTTCAGGCAATTACCCAAACTCAATTCCAGCATTTCCTTTGTGATATGGAACCTTGTAGTACAATTTCAGAAAGATCCATACACTACACACAAGTTATTGTCATGTCTGGAAGTTAGAAAATGCTTGTTTTGGCCCTTTTTGGCCCTAATTCCTAAAATTTTGAGGCAATTACCCCCAAAATCAACCCCAGCATTCCCTTTGTGATATGGAACCTTGTGGCACAAAGTCAGAGAGATCCATACACTAACACACAAGTTATTGTCTGGAAACTAGAAAATGCTTATTTTTGGCCTTGGCCCCTAATTCCTAAACGTTTCAGGCAATTACCCCCAAATCAATCCCAACCTTCCTTTTGTGATATTGAACCTTATGGTAAAATTTCATAGAGATCCATTCACTTAAACTAAAGTTAGGTCACGAAAACAATGCGTCTTCGGACGACGACGACGACGCCGGACGACGACGACGACGACGACGACGACGCCAACGTCATACCAATATACGACCACAAAAATTTTTGCGGTCGTATAAATGCTGAAAAATAAAACTACCCATAATATATAAAAAGAAGATGTGTTATGATTGCCAATGAGACAACTATCCACAAAAGACCAAATGACACAAACATTAACAACTATAGGTCACCGTACGGCCTTCAACAATGAGCAAAGCCCATACCGCATAGTCAGCTATAAAGGCCCCGATAAGACAATGTAAAACAATTCAAACGAGAAAACTAACGGCCTTATTTATAAAAAAATGAAAACTTTTTTGTACATTTCATGAGCAGAAGATTATATAATTTAGTCAAATACAAACTTATAACCCCATCAAAGTATCATACACATAAATTTCAAGAAAAACAACCAAAAACTGACAAAAAAAGACTCATTTTTGCAAGAGTTATCTCCCCTTCCAATGTTAATTTCCATAGTAAATTAAAAATGCTGATTTCGAGTTTTCCTCAAGTTAGATTCTATGGGACTTTTTTCTGTATATGCGGACATAATGCTATAGATAAGAACTAAAACATATACTGTTGCAATTAGTTTGAGGGTAAATCTTAGTTTGACTGGACTGCTCCTGCATATTCTTCAAAACGTATGCACATTTTGTAACATTTGAATGAAAAAAATGATTACAAAATATAAATTATAAGTGTAAAAGATTGACAAAATCTGACCAAGGACACTTTCTAGATTATTTAAATTTTATGTAAACATAATTGGTTTAGAGCTGCTGCTCTTTAGCATTTTTTTAATTTATCTGTTTTTTTAATTCAAATGCTTTTTTTTAAACGACTAGATCAAAATGTTATTTCCCCCCTAATGATATATGTTTTTCAGGTTTCCAATATTATTTATTATTCCACCAACAATGTACCTTCTTCATATCTTTGTGAAACAGACATGCATGTCTATTGGTGTATTATAGGTATAAAAGCCTGCCTGGTGGAAAGTGCTTGTCAAATGATGCCTTGACCAGTGAATTAAGGGAATTGGTCCAACAATACAACAGAAGAGCAGAGAGTTTACAAAATATGGGATCTACACAAGCCAATGAAAATTTCAACCAAATTGTTGGAAGCAAATGTCCAAAAGCAAGGTGAAATTAATACCCCACCCCCAAAAAAACAAACAAAAAACATCATATAACCAAATTTGTTTTGTGATCATGATCTTTGGTTGGTTAGTGGGTGGCTGCCAAATGTTTCTGTTGATATTTCCTTGTGAATTTCTTTTCGTCTGCTGTGGTGCTGTGGTGCTTTTTCTATGGTTGTTATGTGTGACGTCATATATCATTAATCTAAATTTAGCATTTTTATATTATCCGCCAATATACATATGAATAGAAACATAGCGTCAATATATGTAAAATAGAAACAAGGTTTCACATAGGTGAAATAACTTATGAAACATACGATTGTCATATCCAATGAATACAGTAGAATGCTACACCATATGTAATATTTTTATATAAACTGCAAAAATGGTGAATGGCCATATTTGCATAGAAGTGGTATGATTTCCAATGAGACAATTATAATCGAAACACAAATTCTATCAACATCAGTTATCATTTTATACAATGATAAAACTAAAAATATATGTGAGCATGATAGTTTACAATAAAAAAATAGATTTCACAACTAGTGAGACTTGTATCTATTGCATGCTATCAACCCTTGTTATTTAACGACAAACAAAAGAATTCCAGAGGCTGGTCTAGTATTATTTTGTAAATGAAAACCTAAGTTGATAACAAGTACAGTCCGTGTAACGTAAAGTTTACAATACGAACGATGCCCGAATCATATACGGACGATGCCCGAACGATGTACGTACGCTTCCCGAACGGTGTACGAATGCAAACGAAACGCTGACCGAACGTTGTACGGACGCTGAACGAATGATGTACGAATGAAACCATGTACCATAAACCATACCTAAACCATAACATAAGCGCCCTTTTATCGTACATCGTATGGTTTTGCGTACATCGTTTCGTTTATCGTATACCGTATCGTTTAGCGTACATCGTTTCGTTTAGCGTATATCGTATGGTTAAGCGTACACCGTTTCCTGGCGTGCATAGTTTCGTTTAGCGTATATTTTTTCTAAAAAATATAAAACTTGAATTGTGTTCTGTTAAATCTTTTTATATAGGTGATAATAGACTTAAAATTTAGATTTGATGCATGTTTCGGTGTTTAATCATTCATTAAATAAATTATAATTTATTCTGTCTCGATGTTGATCCAAAACTATTTACATAAAAGTTTGAAAATAAACCCTGAAATAGATTAAAACAAATTAAAAGATACGATTATGAATTTTGTTAGCCGTGGAAATACGTACTTGGTGAATGTGCGAGTAAACTGTAGTCTACAGGGTGTTTAATCAACATTTTTTTTTTAGATTATAGATATATTTTTATTCATCTATCAAATCAGTCGAAAAAAAAAAACAAATATTCAAGAAATTTCAAATAGAAACAATATTCCGTTATGTGCCTCATCAACCCTAAACATAAATTCATACCAATGTACAGACGATTGTGTATTATTTTTACTACTAATGCACTTGACTTTTAACAATCATCAAAAAACAGCGTGTCCGGCAAATGAAAAATTTCTAATTCGTAAGTGAAATTATAATTTAGCGTTTTCATTTTCGTATTTTGTAACAACAACAAATTTAAATCTTTAATTTTCTAAGACCATTTTCTACTATTCTTCATTTTGCCCGTTATACTCTATTCTTATTTTATATTTTTTTTCGTTATTTTCCTGTATCTATATACCTCCTTTATTCGGAGCAACCCCACCCTAAATATACATATGATACACAGGGTCTACATGTCATCGCTTGTGCCGTGATACACATGTTTGCATAACAAAGGATGTCCTTGTTTATATTCATAACATTTTAAATATCCTCCTAATAATACGTTTAATAGTTGCCACTGGACGTTAAACAGCTAATTATAAATTCATCCGTCATATTCTTAGTTTTTTTATAATGTGTAAATCATACAACATGATGAAACAATTGCAGATTTTCACTGCCGAAATAATGGAAAATAATTGTAAACAAAACCACTCAATCACATCCCTACGCCACAAAGTCTAGCCTTTTCACATGTAAATAAATTATTTTCATTATTTTATTTCAAAAACATTTTAAATAATTTTAAATCAAACGGTAATTTTACTAATTTGCAAAAAAAAAACCCACAACCAAACAGTTATTTTCATTCCTTATTTTTAAACAGATCGATTGTTTTTCAATGGTCGGTGCCTGATATCATTTACAAATTCTATCACCATGTTTGTCAGTAAAAAGCTTCATAGAACAGGAAAACAACAATGTCTTATAGAAATACTTCCAGGCCATATTTTCCAATTTCTGCTGTAATGTGGTTTAATGCAAAAAAGGTAACTCATGAATACTGATTTGTACCCATCAAGCATTTGGGATTAATAACAAATCTATGGTAGTGTCTTTTCTTTACTCACAAAGTATTCGACTAAATTATGTTTTATTTATGAAAATAGCTTATTGCTGGCGAATGTTAAATATTGATCCCTAGATTTTCAATTGTTTAGTTGTTGGGTTACTGTCTGATCTCGCAAACTTGACATTTTATGGTCATTATTTTTGCATCAATTGCACCAATTTATCAAAAGATATTAATGCGACACCGTACGAGAGTCGTTACTTTACATAAACTACTAGGATTTTCTATAACGAAATACGAAACCACTTCTCGCAATTCGCCTTGGAGTAGTTGTGCTTCTCATTTGACAAAATATGGCCTTGTCTCAAAAACAAAAAAAAAAATACAATATAATATAGAGTAATATATAAAACTGGACTAGAGTGAAGAGTTTGAAAGTAGAATTCTGAATTTTAATTGAATGTTCTAAATCTTTGTGTATTTTTGATATATGTTTGTACAGACTCAATAATTTCTTTGTTTTGGTGAAATGAAATGTCATCAGCCAATAGAAGCAAAAAGAATATAGTAGATCTTTCTAATTTTGAAAACTATATTTCTCTTGCTTCAATGTGAACAGGGCACCAAAAAAAATAGTGAATACTATCCTCAACAGGATGGCCACAGCTGCATGCGGGATTGTGTTTAATATTAACAAGGTTTAAATCTGCATTTGAAGAACTTCACATATTTCTCAAACGTGTATCAATGATATTAAGATTTCTATCACCACAACTATAATAGGAAGTGCGTACTGTGAATAAATACTCAGTTTACTATTGTTTGCGGCAATTTATCACATATAAAACCATGTTAACCGTTAGGATAACGGTGTTTGACAGTCTGAAGGAGACAGTATCAAGGATTTAATAAGGCAAAGCTTCTGTTGTACTCAATCTTACTAAAGTTTTCTTTATTATATGTAATAGATATGTATTCGAGATACGATAATGTAGTTTCCTTTTTTATATTACACCTGGTCAACTATGATGGGATAATGTCTAATGAGAGAATTTAACCATAGACTGAATAACGGTTGCAAAGTACTTTTTCTAAATTAATTAAGTTTTGAATCAGGTTACACAGTATATACAGTATATAGCCTTTCATGTTAAAAGACAATGTCATACAACAAATGGATGTTTTTAACGACCTTGACTGGCTATACAGCCCTTGCACGGTCAGTACTTACTATATCATTAAACTATGACAATGTCATTTACACTGTTCAAACATCCCCGCACGTCAAACTTTGTACAACAGAAAAGCTGATTGGACATTCGTGAAAATGTGTCACGCCCTCATGAATTGGCGTACGTCCTATCAAGTGCCTTCCGAAAGCTTCCATAAAAATAATTTTACACACAAATAATTGTGTATTTTATTTTCTTAACAAAACAAAATTTGCAATGAAGCCACGGATTCCCATTATCTTCTGATTTTTTTTAAGATGAATAATTTAAAATTTGTATACCAATCATTTAAAATTTTACTCTGCATTTATAAATAGCATTGAAAGTACAACATCTTATAAACGATAAACATTGATAGATGTGAATGAGCCATTCTTTCTCAGGTTGAGATGGAATATTTTCGTTATTTGATTTGATGAGTTTAACATTCGAAATCCCTGAAATATCGTCTCATGACAAGCACGAAAAATGGCGAAACTAAACTTTCAACAGCGGGCGATGATTTCTAATTATACAATATTCTTGCAATGGATTTTTTAAATGCATTGTAGAACTTATCAATTTAGACATTTCTTATCCCGAATTACTTCTTTGTTATAACTACAACAGGGAATGTCACTTGCTGAAAGTCACAAATGATAGCTAAAACATATCATGAAACAATTACCACGATTATGATATTTCATTTGACTTCTTTTTTCTATGGTTTCCCTTTATCAATCGATGGGCAGTCGATTCCCTTTTGAAATTACTTAATCGAAAATGAAGTCTCATGCACGAAGAAGTTTGTCTGACGTGAAAATACGTAGTTCCATATCTCACGTAGCTCCCTAGTTGATTTCGACAACGAGCTTTGTAACCGTAGAGAAAAAGTCAAGTGTAAGTCGGTGTGACTATATCCACCAGCAACATATGTCGACAAGCTACAGGTACGTGAGAAGACTTTCTTGCTACGTATAAGACGGTTGATATTTTCTTCATTATGAGCTAGAACAATTTTCGACCTTCGCATCTTTTTGTTTAAATTACGTCATTGATGATCTGATCACTACAACGTTTTTACAAAATATTCGTTCCCATGAAAATTAAGATTTGTTGAACTTAGAAATGTCATCAAGGTCTCTTCTTAGGATATAAGCTATCTGTCTGACTGGCCTTCAAGCCGACAAGATAACAGGTCAATGTATTCAAGTTGTTGCAATTCTAAAGTACAATGGGTAAATCAATCTTATCTTCGATGTGCCACACGGGCATCTCTATAAAGTAATACAGTCCATGCGTGACCTATTACATTAAAAAAATTTATGCATTTCATTGGATATTTTCTATCACAATCAAGGCCACCTACAGTAACCTATATTAATTTACTTGTCTGAAAACGAATTTGTATAAAACGCTTTGTTTGATTTTAATTTCTAAAAATAAAACCAAACTCTAGAACAGACCTTTTACGAACGTCGGACTGGGACTTTGTTATTTGTGTCAATTCGGAATTTACAAGTATTAAACTCTGAAATATATATATGATTAACTTTTCGGGATTCGGAGGAAAAAATGCTTCAGCAAACACTGTTGAGGAAAAAAAATCATTTTGTATCATAATTCTAATCTGTTTAATATTTGAAACTCTTAAAAAATTTCAAAACCAGCTGTTTTTTTTTTTTTTTCTTGTATTTCTTGTTGAATAATTTAAAAAAATGGGGATGTACAAGACTTCTTAAATTTAATCTAAATTCAACTACATTACTCAACACTTTTAATATTGAAACAAAACGAGATATTTATATTTTTTATCAAATTCGAATACTGAGCTATCTGCAGTCGGTTCATAGGACCTCAGTTTTAAAATAGGCGTGGCAATCCATCACTTTTATCCAATCAACTGTCCTTTATAATAAAGATTGGCGTGCAATTGTGTCTGAATCAATAGTATCAATTTAGATAAATATATTCATATTTCTGGTCGTACATTTGTCGGGGTTGAGGCTATTTCATTCGATAGTTATATCTATCTTTAACTGCATGCTGAGTATCACATAATTATTACTGTTTCGCAAATAATAATAATTTAAATATTTGACCAAAAAGAGGCAAAATCGTAGAGGCAGTCCCATTATGTGAAGAATAAAACTTGTTGAGCTTTTTGAACTTTCTTCTGTCCACTAGCAAATGTCAGCCTGTGTCTCTGAAAATATATAACTTCCCAACTAGCAAAAACGGGCGACCCAGTGACTAATCGTCCAGCTTCCAACATAACATCATGTTCTAAATTGTCGGAATCTTGTTGAGTTCAACCATCCCATAACTCACATACATATTCCATAATTGGTCTTATAAAAGTTAAGTTTATGCGAATAAGATCAT
Source organism: Mytilus coruscus (assembly GCA_017311375.1). Taxonomy (NCBI): domain Eukaryota; kingdom Metazoa; phylum Mollusca; class Bivalvia; order Mytilida; family Mytilidae; genus Mytilus; species Mytilus coruscus. Next base: position 84,565,968 of record CM029603.1, read on the forward strand.
TTCTAGTCAGTACATATTTCATTTTTTTTTTTTTTTCAAATTTAATCCTGTGCTTGCACAATTTAAAACGTTTTCTATATGTGTATAGAATTTACCATTGGAATCAAAAGTAATCCCAAAGTGTTTATGACAGAAGACAATTCTACTACTTGATTTCTAATATCATCTGGGGAAAAAATACAGGAGAATAGCATATTTAGCATTTGTCTTGTTAGGATTTAAATCAATAAGCCAATCTTTAGACTATTTGTTCTAAATCGCTATTTAAGACATCCTTTATTGTGTAAGGACTATTACATAAATTAGAAAGGGATGTTTAATTAACACTCCATCGAATTAGACTTATCAAATTACCAGCTATGTCATATACATGAATAAGGAATAGTAGGGGACCTATTATAGTGCCTTGTGGAACTCCTGCATTAGTATTCTCTAAAGGCGAATATGAACTTGAAACAAAAACGCTTTCTTGTCTATTTGAAATATAACTAAATAAGTGATTTAATACATTTTTAAATACACTTTTTTCAAATACTTTGCCCACTGTTGATAATAATGAGATTTGTCTATAATTGGAAATCAGTGATTTGTCTCCGGTTTTTAATATATATGCTCAAAGTCAACACATTTTAAAGATTTTGTGAAAAAACGATGGTTATATGCATTTTTTTTTTTACATAAATCACAAATTACTTTACATACATTGTCAGTTCAAAATATCTTAAATACCCCAGATAGAGATACCGTGTATATTCGACTGGGATATACAATATCGATAATTTTACATTCGTACTTGTTACGTCATAAAATAAGTGTCCATGTAACAATTAGAACCAGCAGGTGGTATATATTCTAAAGTGTTTATCGCCTTTCATTATACATCTGACGATGACATTTACCTTTAGGGCCATCTTGTTTCGCGAAGAAAAAAAAAAAAAATATATTTTTTTATATTTATAACATTCTGTTAACAAATCATGTTAAAGGTAAACTGATAAGCATAACGTCCTCGCAATGTCTTGTTCAGATCCAGGAACACAGATGTCGGAATGAATAAGAATACACTAAATTCTTAAACAATATATTGTAAAATGGACACCAAGCACATTTTGATAGTGTACTAAAAGATTTTCTGGTGTATTTTCTATGTTCTGGAAACTTCATCATTCCATCAAAATAAATTAAATGTTATTAATGTTAATATTATTTGCGAGGCTGCATGCACATTGAACCTTTGTTTTCGTATGTTTCTTTTCAGCCATGCATAAGTTTAATGTTTACTGTGACTTCTATATATAATAATGTGTTTCATCGATTTATAAACTTTATGCTAAAAATAATTAACCGACACGGAGCGATAGTACGGAAATTGAAAAATGCTTCTGAAAGAGGATTGTATGCGATTCATTTTGAAAAAAAACTGTGAATTATTTTGATATTCTGATAATGATGTTTCTTTTTGACAACAATATATTTGTTGATTATTCAATATATTTGTATGTTATCTGGCATTTATGTACATGAACATGCATAAAAATAATCCCTTGGATATATTTTAGTTGCTTGGTTGTTCAGGTTGTTTAATGTCCAGTGTAAACTATTTCATACATTTCCATGAAGAAAGAGTTCTCATTCGGGCCAAGGGAGGTTTAAGGATTTTTGTGCAAAATGTAATTTAAAGAATTAACTCCTTGTTTCAAAGTCAAACAAGATAATTATTATTTTCTTTATATTTCTTAAAAAAAATTGAATATCCATATAATTTAAATTTTTTGTTTTGTGCTCAATGAAATTTACTACGACAAATTAAATTTTATTGACAATTTTGGAACAAATGTGATGAAGTTTATATTAAGTTATGTGCCAAACAGGGTAACGATAAACTGGTCAGTTGGAGACCATTCAGACTTCGTTTAGACACATCTTCAAAATCAATAGTTTAAAATTTTGGGGAGTTAAAAACTGAAAAAGAGTTTTCAATGTTTACTTTGCACCAAGAATTTATATATAAACCTCTTCAATCTATTACTCTTCATCTGAGCAAAACTATTTCAAATATGATTTGTTTTAAAACGATTTAAACAAACATTAAACAGTAGAGATCACCTGGGTAACGACAGTAAGACAGCAATCAAACAACAAAAACACATAAGGACATCTAGTTATACATGTAGCAAGTTATACTTTAATGGTCATGACTTACGAGTATTTTTCTCATTATATTTCTTGTGAAATTGATCGATGAGCAGCTTTTTACAAATACCGGAAAAAAAAAGAGATATGGTGTAAACGTCAATGGACAAGCAACCCAACGAGAAAAATGAAAAGTTTTGAGTTGGAAAAAGCATTCAATGCCATGTGATTGTTTTTAGGTTTAAAATGTGTGCGTTTTTTTTTAATCTATAAAGAAGCCCATTAAAAAATTAAAGTAATTGACGCCAAAAAGAAGTCATCTGTAAATATCCTTGCAAAGCATGATTTAACAGCGCATTATATTTCTCCATTTTCTCTATATTCTCTGACAAACCGGTAATTTCGTCGCCCGGGATATGACTTTGACATTAATCTTCCTTCAGTATCTTTGCAATACGCAGCCGTGTCATTTCCGTATATTGCAGATAGTACGTGTGATATTTACAGTAGAAATACTCATTCAAGTGAATTTTATCGGGTAATATTAATTAAAATAAAAATAGAATTACAATAAAAGAAATGATATTAATAAGTTCAAATGTTGCTTTATTAAATGCACCAAGGTACGTATTTGTAAACTTATTGACTGTTTAATCAGCGCGTGTCACTGGTACAAATCCAGGATAGTTTAAGAAAGTTTTCAAAAATAAAAAAAACTTTAACCACAGCCTGTGAATGTAATTTTAAATGGCAGAAAAACTAAGTCTATTTATAAATAAAATACGGATAAATAGATTTTTAAGCTTCTTTCCAAGTTTAGTAGAAATCCGGGATATTTCAAGAAAGTTATTAAAATTTTTAAAACTTTAACGACAGAGTGAATGTTATGTTAACCAGAGACATATAATGTATTATATGTCTCTGTGTTAACTGACAGAAAAACTAAGCCCATTTATAAGTAAAATACGGATAAACATGATTTTTTTTACAAAATTTACTCCTGAATATCTTATGATCATAAACAAGCTTCTGTCCTAGTTTGGTAGAAATCCTGGATAGTTTAAGAAAGTAATTTAAATATCAAAAACTTTAACCTTACAGTGAATATTTGTGTATGCCGCTAGCCGACGGCGACGCCGATGACGGAATGTAGGATCGCTATGTCTCACTTTTGCGACAAAAGTCGCAGGCTCGACAAAAATGTAATAAACTGTTAAAAAAAATAAAAAATAGAATTACAATAAAAAAATGATATTAATAAGTTCAAATGTTGCTTTATTAAATACACCTAGGTACGTATTTGTAAACTTATTGAATTTTTAATCAGCGCGTGTCACTGGTACAATACTTTGAACATGTGTATCTTATGTGCTGGTAAACAAGTATATGCATTCTAAAATATTTTATTAAAAATACTAGAGAACTATAAAGAGTAAGCTTAACAAACAAGCAAAAGAAAAGGAACATAAATAAAAAAAGGTAGAAAATACAGTATTACATAGAACTATGAAATATAACAGACAGACAAACAAAATAAATACGGCAGTCCCAGAAACAAAAAATTCAGAGAAAATTGAAATACCATAAATATGTTTAATCAAAATACAAGTGGATCTAAAACGGGTCATGGTTGAACGAACATGAATTTCTATCGATTACACAGGTGACAATCAACGGAGTGTGGCGCGTGTCGATTAAACATTAAATTAATCTATAATTACTCAAGATATGATTTTCAAATTTGAAATTATGTACTTTAAGAAAGTCTCCTTCTATATGCCATGTTCTTTGAGTCAATACTATCATTGATTTCAAAATTAGTGCAAAACTTTGTTCTTGGTGCACTTATGAGGTACTTTGCGATATTTCTACATTTTTTTTGGCGCAAATGAATGCTTCAAAGAAGAATTAGCGTACTTTATGTATGGCAAATTAATTTTTTTCAGCGCAAATGGATATCGGCCTTCAAAACACCGTTTGTACACTAACAAAAGTACATTCATCTTTTACGCTATCAGGCTAGCCTGAGAATAAAAGTTTTGGCTATTTGTGTAGGATTTTAATTTCAGAATGTAATAAACAATTAGGAAGATCGGTAAAACCTTAAGTGATTTGGAAAATGAGCTATGCACGATAAAAGGAAATAGTTTGGTGCGTCGATATGAAATTTCACAGAGGCATGTTATATTTGTAAAATTTGCATTAAGTCTTTCAATAACAACCAGTTGTAGAACTGATTGTTTCGATCCTTCAAATATGTATGAAAGAATTAATATTCATATTATTTTGTCTCTTTCATATATACAATTGCAGTATTTTATAAATACTATAGATTTGTAATTGATCATTGATTGCATTCATAACGTCCAGTGACAAATATTTCATTAATCCGTACAAAGAAAAATCAATAACTTTTAATATACAATTGATTGGTTATTTTAGGTGATTCGATCTAAATGATTTGCGTTAAAATTTATGAAACTTGGACAGAAGCTTACCTCTAAAATAAATAAATGTATGAAAAAGATAGAGTTATTTTTTCATTCTGTATTTTACTCTACATGGACTTAAACAATTTGTACAGTCAAAATAAAAGTTTTAACACCAACAGCAGCAACTGCAAGCGACGCTGGTTTTAAACGAAATCTTCACGATTTTTATCTATCCCTCGCAATCTTCGATTTAAATCAGATTCTGACATTGAGGGAACAAATACCATGGATATCTTGTCTTTTTTAATACATTTAGATATATTACGTGTATCTCATATAAAGCCTCATTTATAGAAGGTTATATATAGTTTATTGTGTCAAGGAAATATTTGGATTAAAGAAATATTTGGTGGAGGAGGAGGTGAAAGAGACTAATATATTTCGCCGTACTTGGTCTCGTGTTACAATAAATGTACTACTGTCAAAATGTGATGGAAGGAAAAGTTTACCCTTCGTTTTATACAGCAGGCTATTCCATAGTGTAATGATATTAGTTGCAAACATTTTTTCTATCGGTAAGAAACGGTATACAGTTTGAAATCTACATTAAGTTATAATACATTTAAAGTAAGTTTATTGCATTGCTTAACGTTTCTCAATCAAGATAAAACGTGACAACCAATACTATTTTTACGACTAAATAAGTTTTATGTAAAATAGATAGTTTACGTTCAATTGAACTAAGGTTATTGTTTAGGTTATTTTTTTTTACATTTTATAAGATCAAATTTGAGATGTTATTAATGACGAAATTAGTATTAAACAAAAATATAATAATTAATATAACTTGTTTTGATTAACAAGTTACATGTTTCCAATCCAATCTTTCCAATATGATAAAGTACAAAGGGTGACAAGGGATAGAAATATGGTCACTACAGGTCGTCTTTCGGCTGACAGTAAAAATCTTCCTTAAGTGGTGTATCCGTTTGGTTGTTTGGGATGTACAAGTACGCAACCAACTATTAATCAATCCAATCTTGTATTTTTTTTATCTCGCATTTTTATATAAAATTATTTCAAATCAAAATAATAAACGAAATAACTTTCTGAAATAAAACCTACCATATATCATACGCTCAACAAAACGATATACCATACGATAGATGAAACGCTAAACCATACGATAAACGAAACGCTAAACCATACGATAAACGAAACGTTAAACGCTAAACCATATCATGTCACATACGACAAATAAAACGCTTAACGATACCATGAACCATACGATATACAAAACCCTAAACGATGACATTTACCCTACGATGAACGAACGACGAACGAACGCTGACCGAACGTTGTACGAACGCTATACGAATGATGTACGAACGATGACCGAACGCTATACGAACGATTCCCGAACGCTGTACGTACGATTCCCGAATGCAAAAAGTGTTAACTTTTACGTTACAGGGACTGTAATCATTCATTAATAAATAAATTCGTTTATTATTTTTCTTTCAAATTGCAGTAAAATTGATCAAATTTGCCAAATTGTGGAAAACAAATTTCAATCACCCCGATTTACTAGACCTATACATTAAACATTTCATTATATGCAATTTCTAAAAAAATGAAAACACAATCATGTATGAATAATCCTTATGTTTGCTGGTTGTTATGTATCTAATAATAATAATCTGTTATCATTGTATAGAAATATTAATCTTTAATTCGAA